>PVLD010002505.1:0-164153 GCA_004027595.1 Dinomys branickii
CTCGGACATTGCCACGGGGAAGTGCGTACAGGGGGCTAAAACGCCAGCAGAGCCAGGAGATGAGGCTCCGTTCAGTCACTTGCCTACTGTTGCTAACACAGGTTCCCCTCCAGCCTGCCTCGCCGCCTCGCCCTGAGTACAAGACTTGCCGCGTCCTGCAGCTCTGACAGGATGGTCAAGGTCAGTTTGGAGGGGAGGACACAGTACAGCTGCCTCTGCCTGCCATTCAAAGATGAGGCATTTTACGAAACATGAGGGTGGCAGATCTTAATCAAAAAGCTGTGAAATCTTTACATAAATTATCTATTATCAAAGAATTAGCAATAGGAACTTCAAGTGGTAATATAAGACCCCCTTAGTTTTTTGTAAATGACTAATCACTAGGAAACTAATGAGCTAGATTCATTTTCAAACAAAGGCCAGCTAAGAAAAAGAAAAAGACCTACATGTCTTTGTAAAATTGTTATAAGATCTAATAAAACGGTAAGGATCATACAGGCTTATATGAGTCAAGGATTCTGAAGGACACAGGAGATTAATACAAATCCAGGTGTTTTCTTTATCATTGCTGAGACGGTACAAAGGTGAAAAGGAGCCAAAAACACAGGTAAAAATGGGAGACAAAGGCATTTAAATTAACTGTCTTTGAGAAGTAAAAAAGTGCAAATAAGTAATCTATAAAGATTTAAACTAATTTTATCAAATCAAAAGCCTACCGATATTTGGTTATTTGAAAGTATATTGCAGAGGTCGTGATACTTCGCCCCTAAATATTTCAGCGCCTACCTCCTCAGAACAGGGTATTCTTTTGTGCAATTGCAATTAGCCTAACTAAGAAAAACCAATTAGGCCAATAATGTTATGTTACCCCCAGTCTATATTTAAATTTCTCAGTTGCTAAATGTCTCTTATAGTGTTTGCCTCGGGGGCTGGGGCTGTGGGGAAGAGCATCCAGGATCTAGGTAAGATGCTGCGCCGAGCTTATTTGCACTTTGCGCTCTTTTTCAGTTCTTCTACAGCTGGGACAGAGCTATGGGCTCTTGTTTGATTCTTTTCACGCCATCAACTTTCATAAAGATACCCGCTGCTGGTTTTAAAAAACGCCCAAAATTCTGGCTTTGTCCACGGGTTGATTATATCTTGACTTAACATTTCTGTAAAGAGCATTATGTAGACAGCCCAGGAAGCAAAAAATATCCACTTATAACATTGTTGTAACATTGTTATAACGTTGGTGATGCTAAACTGCGTAAGGCACTCTCTGGAGCTTCCCATGCCAAGGAATATTTTCATTTTGTAAAAATTTAACTCATCTAAAGGGGGATACTTTTAAGACTGTAAGGATGTTCTGAATTGCTGATGTGATTTTAGAACCTGTTGGTAATCTTTGCTAATCGGCAATTTCAAAATAGTGACTGTCTAATTCAGTTATTCTCTGTATATCTATTAACTGACATTTTGTAATTCCTCTTTCATATTTTCTTTCTCTTTTCAGTATTAATGAATTATTTCATGCGTGTCATTTTAGTGTTCAAAGGGTCCAAATTCAAGCTGCTCTGTGTGTGTGTGTGTGTGTGTGTGTGTGTGCTGAATGACCCTTTTAGGTTTTGAGAACTGACGATTTGTGGCAGTGCAGACTCACGGACATGATATGAACATATGTGCCCCTTTCATCCTAAATTCAAATGTTGAACTCCTAACCCCTAATATGTTGGTATTAAGAGGAAAGGAGTTTCAGAGATGATCAGGTATTGAGGGTGGAGCTCTCGTAATAAGATTAGTGATTTTCCAAAGGGGACCCCAGAGCTGCTGCCATGTGAGGCTACAGGGAGAATCCTGCAGTCAGACACCTGCAAGAAGCCCTCACCAGAGCCCAGTCAAGCTGACACCCTGATCTCTGACTTGCCAGCCCTCAGGTGGCACCTGCCTGTAATCCCAGCACTCAGGAAACTGAGGCAGGAGGACTGCAGCAGGTTCAAGGCCAGCCTGCACTACATAGTGAGTTCAAGGCCAGCTTGAATTACATAGCATAACCCTGTCTCAAAAAATACACTTTTGGTGTATAACATGACCAGTTTGTGATATTTCATTACAACAGCTCAAACAGACTAAGATGCTCATGCTGGTGATTTGCTTGGTCTTATACCTGTAATCACCCATCCATTCCAGGAGTATTCTTACTCATCAATATTATTTAGCAGAAATTGACAAGCTAACAAATTACAAAGACAGCAGTGTCTGAAGTACTTAAAAATACTCTAAGAAATACTCCAGTTTCTGTATGTCAATATTAATTATTAAGACAATTTGTGAGTTTTTCAACTGATACTTTCTACAGTACATAGAGGTTAGTTTGCAGTAGGGTACACATTAGCAGGGGAAATCAGAGCCCTTAAGGAAAAAGCACATTTTGTTTCCTGCTCCTGAAACTGATGTTGATGTCCACAGAAAGCCAGACTCCGACCAATCTGATCAGTTCCCCCACTTGACCAGCGTAGTGAAGGGAAGCGGAGCGCCCCAAGAGCGGCCAGCCAACGGGCTGTGAGCCCCAGCTCTACCCTTCAGGGAGGGGCGTGGGGACGGGATGGCTGCAAGCGCTCCGCAGCCTTGGCCGCAGCTCCAGAGTTACTTCATTTTCCTACTTGCACTGTGGCTTCCTCACGTCTAGCTGCCGCTTAACCATTCCCCTCCTTCCCTTTCCTAAGGCAGGGCACACTCCCAAGAAGTTTCACTTTCCTCCCTTGTCCACTGACTCCACGAGTGGACACCAGGCCAGCCCAGCCCACCAACTCACTGAACTGTGTGCATGTAAGAAGCCACTCACTCATTGGACAACCTTGTGCATGCACAGAATCTATGCATTTCCCTACTAGCAAGTTAGTACAATTCACCTGAAACCAGAGGCACAGGACTAGATCAAATCCATGTTAAGTCTAAAATACGGAAATGGCTTGTACATGGGATTACCTTCTCTGTCATCTTCAAGAGCTTCCTTTTCTCTGCTAAGATAGGAATTTGTTTTTTCCCTATGCTCTTCTCTAGTCCTAGAGCCAAGGTAACCTTTGGAGTCTAGTTCCTCTGATCACTTTACCCTTCTAGACCTTCATTTCTCATCTGTAAAATGGGTATAATAGTTATAACTACATCGTGGGATTGCTGTGAAGACTGAACACATCTAACAAGATTGCACGGTGTCTGGTCTTTAATGGTAGAGTAATGATTTGAACTCTTATTCCTTTTTTTTTTTTTTTTGGTGGTACTGGGGATCAAACTCAGGACCTTGTGCTTGCCAGGCAGGCACTTATTCCACTGAGCTATATCCCCAGCCCTGAACTCTTATTCCTAATGTGGCTTTATTATCACCCTCTAAGCAATCTCACCAGAAACTTCCCTCATCTTTAGATTTACTAACATTCCTCTACCCAGCATTTGTTCTTACATTCTGGAGCTGTCCTACTAGATGTCCCCAGCTTCTCACACTCAACATTTCCAAAGTGAATTCACCTTCTCTAGGCACCCATTTTGCCCCCATTATTTCTCCCCATTCGTTTACTTTGAGGTAATTGTAGATTCATATATAGTTACAAGAAATAATACACAGGGATCTTGTATACTCTTTACTTAATTGTGCCCAATGATTTCTTGTATAACTAGTAGGACACTATTATAGTGAGAAAATGGACATTGATATAATCTACTGATTGAAATCAGACTTAACAGTCTTACACACACTTTCCATTTAGTTCCATGTACTTTTGGCATCTACACAGGTTCATGCAGTCACTCTCACAGTCGAACATATAAAACAGTTCTGTCACAGGACTCACGCATCCTGTTATAGCCACCCTTCTGGGTGTAAGGTTTTGTAAGTTGTCGTACTTTACCCCAGAGGGGCTGTACATCATTTATATTCTCCCCAGAACTATCGAGGTGGTCCAGTTTCTCTCACCCTCAGCAGCGTTTGGTTTTATCACTAACTTTCATTTTAGCCATTCTGATTGGTCCATGGTACCTCATTGTCCTTTTACTTTGTATTTTCTCTGTGGCTAGTACTGTTGACAACCTCAAGTCCTTATTTACACTAACAATGTACAAAAGTTCCTTTTCCCCCAAATCCTCAGTAACATTTGTTATCATTTGATGTTTTGATGATGGCCATTCTTTCTGGGGTAAGATGGTATCTCAATGTACTTTTATTTGCATTTCTCTAATGGCCAGTGATGTTGAACATTTTTCCATGTATTTATTGGTCATGTGTATGTCTTCTGAAAAGTGCCTATTCATTTCAGTTGCCCATTTTTCAACTGAGATTTTATTTTGGGGGGATCTAATGTCATTGGCTCTTTATATATTCGAGATGTTAGTCCTCTGCCCAAGGGTACACAAGCATCTTAACTGATATAGCTTTGGGTTAGAATCTTTAAGTCTGATAAATTGAATTTTGAGGGAAAAACTTTCAGCTTAGTTGGCTCGGAGTATGTTGATACTTCCAATATAATTTAAAAGAGAAATAATCAGGCTTGCTATACAGCCAGTAAACAGAAAAGATCAAGGTCATAAATCCAGAAATGGGAAGTAGGGGTGCAAATCCCAATTTGGGCAGCTGTATGGCCCTAGGAAATGGTGCTCTATTTGTCTGAACTCCACCTCCTTCGTTATACAATCCCCACAGTAATAGCTACCCTGTAGGTTGATAGTATTAAACACAGTAATGTAATAATAAAGGGCTTGTCAAATGGGAAACAATAAATGTTAGTTTCTTTTCTCCTAATTAATCCTTTGCCAAGATGAAGCACTAACTCAGTTTATTACACCATTAACTCAGATGCTTTCTCTCCAGCAGAAATGACTCTGACAGAAGGGCCGGTGTCATCAAGAGTAATTTCTGCTGAAAAGGTTCCAATCTTAACATTTCTCCTGTGAAGCCTAGTGTGGTACAGAAGGGCTCAAGCCGGGTTACTTCCAGCCCTGGAGAAAATTGATGTGACAATAACCACAGTGGAAAGGTTTATATGCCCTTGATTGTTTTATTCTCACACCTTAAAAGGGATCTGTGGGTAGAATTAATGGGCTCCAGAGAAGTTTGCTTATAGTAACTTTTCCTCCAAATTATTTCCACTTTTTCTGTGACAGTCCGTCAAAAGCTAATTATATTCTGATAATCATTAAAATTTCCTGCATATAACTGACAATAAACTATCTTAAGACTATGCTAAAAAAAAAAGACTATACTATCTTTGCAATATAAAGACAAAAAAGGGCCTGACATTAACAAGAGGCAATTTTTATTCTTGGCATAGCAATACAGGCTATTATGAAGATACTCAACTCTTATAATAAATAAAGTCATATTAGCTTAAATAGTCATTAAAATAATTGTTTGTGTTAATAATAAAGATCAACTGGTAAAATTTAACTAGACGACTTCATACCAAAAACTTAAAAATGCATTTATACTTTGCCTTAGAAGCTTTATCCTAGGAATGTAAAAAAAAAAAAAAAAGAATTTGTACCATAATTTTTCAAAACAAGTTTTTCAGGAAGAAAACAATTTAAGCATTTATGTTTAGAAGATTTAGTTAAGTTTTAAAATGTCTATCAACTGAAATACCACACAACCATTGGAAATGAAATTACAGAAAAATATTTATTGACAAGAAAATACATATATGATACACTGTTTGCCTTTGAGGGGTGATAAAGTGTATACATACTGCTTTATAGTTGCATTAAAATAAATGCATTTATTTTTAAATGTTTAATAACTATAGACCTAAATAAATATGAGCCCTGTTCCTTTCTAAGGACGTTTTTCTTCTTTGAGTCTGTGTATTTTCTGTACTAAGCATGAATAATTGTGTAGTAAAGAGAAACAATTTCTTAAAACTCAAAACAAAAAAGAATGAGCAAAGTACTTGTAAGCTAAATAGTACATAGATCCCTTTATGGTTTTATATATTCTGGGCTGTGACTTCTCAGAATTCTCCCAAACTCTGGTTTAAGTGGATGATGTTTGAGAAAAACTGAGGATAAGAAAATCTTACGATTGTTCTCTCAGAAAAAGTGAATGGGCCTTGGCTAAAAGGTTCGCATGATTTTCTTCTTCCTACCTAGCTCATCTCACCATTCACCATTAATGGATAAACTGGTGGGTTCTGATTCAAGCTGCAGAGGCCTCTTTAGGCCGGGATGCCTAGTCCTCTCTATCTGAGGCTGGGAAAAATTTTGTGCAACCTTTCTGCTCATGCTTAGTCAGTTCTTTGTGGTTCCAGGTAAGTTTTCTTCAATAGGAAATAAGCTGGTTGGTGCCCGCTATGGGATACAGCTCTGGCTGCCACCTCAAAGCCTGAAGCCTGTCTGTTGCCCTAAACTGAACTCTAATTTATTTATGGTATTCCTAGTAATTATTATTGTCACTGTTTCTTTTGGCCTTTTTGAGACAGGGTCTCCCTATGCAGTTCAGGCTGGCCTTTGCTCACTTTGTAGTCCAGGCTGGTCTCAAACTCACAACAACAATCCTCCTGCCTCAGCCTCCTGAGTGCTGAGATTACAGGCATGCACCACCACACCTGGCTTATTTTCACTTTTTAATCAACCCTGTGCTATGTACTATATACTCTACCAAACATTTGTCACACATGCTATTTAAGCTCTCAAGAACACCCCTGAAAGATTAAAATTACCATTGTCCATTTTATACATAAGGGAACAATTTGCCCAATCTTACAGCTAGTAAGGGGTAAAGTCAAAATAGGAAATGAATTTTACTTGAACTTTACATGAGATCTTTTAACCATTTGAACAGAATGTTTATAATTCACTTTGAGGAGAAAGTTAAATTGGCTATTACTGAATGTTCCTGGATCAGAGTAAAAGTGATTCCAAGACAGCACTAAACCACTTCACAACTGTATTGGTGATCGCGCTACACAGACATGCCCTTGGCTATGGTGGCAAGGACAGCGGAGACATGACCGAGGCCCTGTGTGCTCAGCTCCGCACTCACTTGCGTGTCTCTTAACCTTTGCAAACCTCCCAACCCAGAGGAGAAAATGAGCTCTGCAGTACTTGTCCGAAATGCCTCATTTGTGCGTACCACGAGACAGTGTGTGTGTAAGCACTTTTAAAAGTACAAAGGCAAGAAAACCTGATGATCCCTGCATGCAAATTACTTCTGCCTTCCAAACCCAAAACAATGTAACTTTTACATGGCATTTTGCAAAAGACTAAGTGAAGGGTTCTAGAAATACAGAGAAACCTTAATGTAAAAGAGCCCCATGTGCAATGCTTCCCTAGGTTAGCATCAATAAGTCCTGAGGAAAAGCCACAGACTCGCCATTCCCTTCTCCCACCTAATGTCTCTGAGGTAATGTTTCCTCTCTAAGTATATGAACCCTTGAACAACAGGCGTTTTGGGCATAGAATTTAAGACCCTCCTGTGACTTGAGGCTAGAAAAATCTCCTTTAGTCATTTTGGTTTCTGCTCCCTGGGAGCAAATTAGGGAGTGAGCTGATATACATTCTTTTAAGATGATAGTTGGCTCAGTTATTCAAAAATATTATATCAAGGATTTGGAGTATGAGGACTAGCATTTTATAAAATGATTGTCTTCGGGTTCAGAGAAGAAAAGGACTTTTCTTGACCATTTTTAAAAATTCCCTTTCTTTAAGTTATAAAATCAAAGTAGGCCCATGTCTAAAATCTCCATCAGTATATACTAAATGAAAAGCAAAGTGCTCACTCTACACATATTTCTACTTCTCCCTGGCAAAAATTAGGGGCAATTTCTCATATACATTTTAAATTTCCATGATTATATAAACAAATATACATATATATATATATATATACATATATATATATATTTACTACTCTGAAAAATACCATTTTTCTCCTAGAAGTATGTTTGCATAGTCTTTCATATCTGTGTATATGGACCTAATTGTTTTACGCTGTGTTATGCCACATTCCATTGCATGAAAATGTCATAAATTACTTAAATATGTTTCCCTGAATGAGTTTTGGATTGTTTACATATTATAATACCATTAAGAATAATACAGATAATAACTTTATGACATGTCTTTCCTCAATTGTGTGAGTAAACCTGTAGAAAAGTCTTAGAAATAAAACAGCTAGGTCAAGCGTGGTGTGGCTAGAACAGGCTGATGGATATGCAAATGCTATCCGGAGGAGGCTGCGCTAACTTGCTCTCGCCCCACCATTTGTATGTGACAACCTCGCTTTGCCAACCATGAGTGCAAACTCTACCAGGAATTCCTGAGCTGAGGTGCACAATGTCAGTTGTGCAGTGTGCATCGGATTAAAGCAAAGAGGCTCTGGGTAGCAAGCATCCGTGGGTGTATTTGAATCCCCAGGCCTTTCACTCTAAGAAGAAACAATGTCGAAGAGAATGAAATTCCATGGAGAAGGAAGGCCAAGACGTGGAGGGCTTCTGCGTGCCAGGCGCCTTTCTCAGGGCTTTACGCCCACGAAGTCAACTACTCCTTCCTACAGCACCTTAGTGAAGGTCCCGTAGTCATCCCCATTTTATAAAGGAAGAAAGCAGAGCACAGGAAACTTAAGTAAAGCTCTCAAAGTTACCCAGCTAATTAATGATAGCGCTCAGATTTGCACCTAGAAGTTTGCGGCCACAGTCGGTTGAATTTAACCCCTTATCCATCCTGCTTCTGTGTTCCTAATCATGTGCTAATGACATTTATCAAAAACCTGCACTTTGCCAGGAACAACACATGTGCCCCATTATCCCCATAGCATTAAAACTATCTTCCCATTTCACAGAAATACTAAAGTTCCCTTCCCAAGTGACAGAGAGAGGATTTGTACACAGGCACGTTCAACTCCAAAGCTTATATGTGTTCTCTACACAATGCTTCTTTGTAGGAACTAATTGCATAACATCCATTTTATGGTAAAGAAAATAAAGAGTCCAGAATGAGATGTGTAAGGAGACTAATCAGGGGTCATCCCTGTCGGTTAACAGCTTACTAGGGGACCACATGAAGTAATATTCTCCCTTCATCAGAGTTCTCTTCCAGTCAAATATTCACTCACACCTGAACATATGGGTGTGGTCCTATGGAAATTCACTTTCTCCCAAATTGTTCAAAGTAGACCAGAATTGAAGCCAGAATTAGTCTCCCAATTTCAAATATCAGCAAATTCCCCTTGAAGACAGTAACATGGTTAGGTGAAGATGAGCAGGTGGGCTCGCACTCATGTGTTGCTGGATACACTAACAATGTGTCTTTAATCTCAGAGAGAAACCTATTATCAGTCCATTAAAAATAGACTTAGTGCTGAGTCTTGAATCTACAACTCAATTTCTTCTGTGCATTTCTTTCCTGTAAGAGAGACAAGAATAGCAAGGGGAAGAAGAGCTTCAGAGAAGCCCACTGGTAAGAAAGCCCCGCCAACTGCTGCTTCTGCTACCACCCACTGCACCCTGCTCAGCACCTAAGATCTCTGGCCTAGATTCAAATCCATTCTGGTATTCACTCACTGTGTGTCCCGAACAAGACACTGAGCCTTTCTAGCCTTATTTCCAGAACTGTGCAGATCTCTACCCTGAAGTTTAAGGATGAAGTAGAGAATTACCTAAACATACATAGACTTCCCTTCATGTTTTGGTGTCTTATTTCTTTTTCATGCAAAAAAAGAAAATGGAACCATACAGTCCTATATCTAAGTCTGGATTGAAGAAAAAGATGTCTGTTCACATCTAATGAAAGCTCCACCCTCTAGGGTTCATAGTGTTTAAGTTCCGTGTATCTGCTTCACAGTTATGAATGAGGTATCAGATCTGCACTGTCACTGTCACAATCCAATACACATGATTATTTAGTAGCCTTTAGAGGTTGATTCATCTCTTAAAGTTTTCCTTTCATTTTTGTGGCACTGGGAATTGAACCCAGGGCCACACACACATGCTCGGCAAGCTCTCTACCACTGAGCTACATTCCCAGCTATAAAAGCTATCCTTCTTGTATACCATGGATGTAGATATAATATTACTATAAGTGTTTTTCTGCACTATAAAGCAAACAATGACAGCCTGGAAGAATATGCAAATTTTACCCTATGTTATTCAGTTTTAAGGTCAATTAAATATTTGCTTTAAGCTCCTCGCATTTCATTAAAAATCTTTATAACACTTACCAGTCATACCTGTACCCAAAGCTTATTCAAAATCAAGATTTTGCCATTATTTTTCTTTTACTGAAAATTGAGCTTTCAATTATATGTCACCATCCGTTATTGTATGAATCTTCTGTTGAAAAGATAGTCTTTTTCTTTCAGCTCATGTTAAATCAATTACTTGTGTGGTTTTGTTAGTCAAACAGTAGGAGGCAGCAGTTTCAAATTCCCTCTATGAAAAGCTATCTGCTGCTCATGAAAACCGCCTTGACTCTTCTCTCTACCCCGAGAACATGACCAGTTCGGTGGCCCAGTCCTGCTACCAGACAAGATCTGATCTATATGAAGACAAGAAAGCTTCTCAAAAATAAGGTATGGTAATAATAATTCACTCAAACTCTCAGAAATTGTATGGATCCAAAAGTGGGCCTTTGTACAGCTGAATTTAGAAAACAGAAACTAAATTTTATCAGGATGGTTGGCGTCTGCGTAAACACTTTATCACTGAATTTTTGTTTTCCATGCCTTAATGTTTTATTTAGGAGATTATAGTCAAAAGCTGTAAATGACAGTAAATTTAAAACCAGATCAGAAAAAAATTGAGGAGTGGAACAAGCAGTACCTGTGGTGGAAAAAAAAGAGGAAGATTTACATGATATTCTTTTGGGAAAATAAATAGAATTGGTCTGTATACATCTCTTAGGCTCTTGTCTTCTCTTAATAAAAGGCTTCCGTCCATTTCTGCTTACTAAATATCTGCTTCCCATCACACAAATCAAATTTTTAAGTCCCCTGTGAATACTCTTTCCTTTACCTCTTCCTTTAATCAATCATAAAGTCTTATTCACCCTTATTCCGTATTTTTTCACACCTTTTCCGATCTTTATATCCCAAGTCAAGATTCCATTTCTTCTCACCTGTGATGGTTAAGCAGCCCTCTAAGAGGTCCGCCTGCCCACCACTGAATGGGGCCTTGACACCATGACTGCATTCATCCCCACACAGACCATTTTTATCACGTCACCTGTATGCTCACAATTCTTCAAGCGGAAAGTTAAACTCCATG
Source organism: Dinomys branickii (assembly GCA_004027595.1). Classification (NCBI taxonomy): domain Eukaryota; kingdom Metazoa; phylum Chordata; class Mammalia; order Rodentia; family Dinomyidae; genus Dinomys; species Dinomys branickii. The sequence continues at coordinate 11,226 of PVLD010002505.1, forward strand.
GATGCTGTTCTTTGAAGATCTCCAATTTAATTTTCCAGGAACATTTCACATTAACCTCCTATATATTCCACAAGTTTTGGTAAAAGTAGCCCATTTCCTCTAACAACACCCAAATCCCCTAATTCTGTTTCCTTAACTCTATAAATTTCTATGCCTCCTGAAATCTCAGCATTAAATATTATACAAATAAAATAAACACTTCTAATATGCCTAGCTTTATCGTTGAAATTGCTCCAGCCTTAGATCCAGATAGTACACACAATCAGCTCTTACATGACCTTAGACACAATAGGAAGGAGCTTGGAATTCATCTTCTAGGGTATAGGGAACCGATAGTGTTAAATACTGAAACTGTAAACCAGAGGTAAAGTTAATACAGATGATGTTGCAACAAGAAAAAGACTAAATTGAGTGGCAGTACAGAGACTAAAGATGGAAAACCTCATTGGGAAGTTGGTGTTTCTAACAGAGTAGAGACTAAAGGAGGAGTACAATTTGGGCAGAGGATAAGGAGCCAAATTCTAAATGTTTTGGGGACTAGGATGAGACAGGCAAGGCACGAAGAAGGCAAAATTTAAGTCAGCTGTCATTCTGAGGTGCTCAGCCAGCAGGTGTATGACCCCCAAAAAAATGTGTCCTTAAATTGCAGGTGCCTAGCTTGCCTTGCCCTAGATTCTTAGGCTGGATTGTAGAGATACTACCTTGGCAACCAAGAAGGTACAACTCTCTGATCTTCTTTCAAAGAAAATCTTTACAATTGACTGACACCTTCTAGCTAAAGAGCATTCAGGATATGCTCAACTTTTGAGCCACAGATATGCTCCTCCTGGGAACCCCCAACCAGTGACAGCAGAGGGAACATCTCTAGCCACTTAGACCCAACGTGGACATCCTTCAACAGGCAACCTTCTCTCTGGTGGTCACCACTGGGCTGAGTGAGACTGTCAAATCTGAAAATTTTCCCTTTCTCCGCCTTTCACCTTTACTCTCCTGGAAGCCATTTGTTTCCAGAGAACAAAATGATGCACCCTGTAAACAACTCTCCACACCAGTCTGGATCTGGAAGTAGAGGTGTAGCAATAAGCTGAAGTGATTCTGTTGTGCAGTGGTTGGAAGACTGAGCTCTAGGATCCAGGTTGTAACCCTGTCTCCTTCAGTCATTCAACACTGGACAAATTTTATTGCTTCTCAGAATCTGTTTCTCTTATCTGTAGAATGAGATTATTTATAGTAAGTGAGAACTACATTTTAAAAGGCATGTAAAGTATTTAGTACAGTGCCTGGCCATGACTGGCCCCCAATAAATGCTCAAGAGGCATTAATTAAAACTATTGTACACATTTCAAAATGCTGTTTCCAGAGTTATTTGGTATAGTAAAATAGAGCAAATGCTCACTTTCTCACAGAGTTTTCCACTATCTCTAAAAGGCTAACAAAGGTTAGTTTAAAATGTTTAAGACCAAGCCTTGTAATTGTTTTTGCTTCCTTTTCTGCTATTTCTGATCCAGCCCCTGTTCTCCACACAATGTCTTCTTGTCTCCTGCCATGATTGCCTTCTTCCCATTTTTCTTTCCCATCCACCCAAAATGGCTTTTCCTCTCCTGTCTATTCTAATAAATTTCATAACTTGGTTGAAGACTCACTTCCTCTAGAAAGTCCTCCTTGACCAGCCCAGCTGTAACTGCTCCTCCCTACTGGAAAACCATACAGATTATAAGATTCTCAAACCAGTAGAATGATAGCAACACAAGACTCAAACCAGGCTAAAGGTGTTTGTGCCTCCCTGACCAAATGCTAGTGGCAAAAGAGCAGGAACAAATTCTCTCTCCTTCTCCTCCTACACTTTTGTCCCAAGCTCAGGAGACAGCTTGGAAATGTGATGCTTAATAAACAAATATGATGCTTACCTAAAGATGTCTATTTTCCATTGTGGATGCATGGTCAGCCTACAAATTATGCTTTCAGTTCCTCATTTTGTATATGAGCCATAAAAAAATGAAGTATGTGGTAAGACAGTCTCAGTCATATAATAGGGAAACTATTGTTTGGGAGAAGTGCTTACAACCATTTTAGGTATATGTGTAGTATAAATGTGTTTTACAAAATAAAGATCCATAATACTTCAGAACAAAATGGCCAGACCTGTAATACATCAGAACTCTAGTAGGAAATCATAATCAGCGGCAGTTGGCAAATGTGACATCCTTTCTTTTCACTATTTAGTACATACAATATTCCCTACAAAATAGCACTGAATGTTTTCCTATTTAGTACATACGATATTCCCTACAAAATAGCACTGAATGTTTTCCTATGACCACAAATTACCATCAAAGCTCAGAAAAATAAAACTTCTTTTTATACTTATGTAACTTTTCAAGCAAAACAGCCAACTTCAAAAGTAAGATGAAGGCATTTTGTAATGTGGTTACAGGCAAGGGACTTTTTACATATCTCAATATTATAGGTATGCACTAATGTACATTGCAGTATGTACAAAACAGTATTACTAAATCTTAAGTCGTCCCATACATTCAGTTTGAAACCTTCAACAAGATACTTGCCTTCAGAGGCAAGATTTTTATCTAAAGGAGGACACAATATTAGTGTATTTACAATATTAGAAAGAAATAGTACCTAATTATGGGATTTTTAAAGATATACATAACCCTCTATAAATACACACCTGTCTATAAGTGATAAAAAGGAAAAGTAGTTTTCACAGTGACTTTTCAGAATATTTATTTTTATTATTGTAACTTAGTAAACTATCTTACTGAAGTTTATAAATGTCCCTAACTCAAAACAAACTAAAATCAATTATTTGTTTATAATCAATATCATGAAGAAAAATAATGATTAGTCGTTATAAAATAATTACTCTACTTAATTACTCATTTTGAATATAAAAGGAACTAGAAGATGACATTAATATTAACCTAATCTGTTCCACTGGACAGGTTAATATTTAAGACGCTTCCATTTTTCAACTCATTGTACATAAGGAAACCTACTTGTCAAGTCTATTTTATTTAATTTCTTAGAAAACTGCTAGTTCAATCTATTGTCTTTGTGAATTTTGCTTCACTACATTATTTTCTCATCTTCACAACAATTAATAATTATTGGTCTCAAGCAAGAACACAAAGCAAAGCAAAGGAATTACAGAATTACAATCTGAAGACAGGAAAGCAAGTTGCTGTTACACAAGTGAATAATTCTCAAGCCAACTTGTTTTTCTTAACCATACAGCTCTGATAGTCCTAATTAGCTCACCACTATGCTTATAAATACACATACATATTCTTCCAACTAAGTCTTTTAAATAAAGTAGTGCAAGCATCTTTCTAGCCTAAGAATTTGAAATAGCAATTAAGTCTGAACCTTAAATCATTCGTCTCTATAACTAGAAGAGCAAGTGCCCAGGATGTAAATCTTATCCAATAAGACAACGGCTACTGAATATATTATTAATTGCTAAGTAATTTCTTAATTTTAGAATCTAGTGCCCAACATTGGCAAATAAATAATGTGATTTATGAGCCCGTACTCTCATGCTGCTTTACTAGAGTTCAATAAACATATGCACATCCTAAGTGTACAGTGTGAATGTGATTCTACAATCCGGAAAACATAGCAGGATTCAGCCGCGGCAAATCCCCCTCATCTGCTTATCATTTGAGCACTAATATTTAGAATACCTAAAATGCCTGCTGAACACAGCAGCTCAACATCCCCCTGGGGTTGCTTCGAAGCAGAACCACATCTCTTCCCCTCAGTGATACTGAGTTTTAAGAAGGCAGGTAACATGCGGTAGAAATTTTCATGCAGCAGCAATGTAACTCTCTTCAAAATTTTAAAACCAACATCCCCTACACACACACACACACACACACACACACACACACATACACCAGTCATCTGTTTTTAAGAAAGGAGAGTTATTAAATAGGTTTTTAAAGCATGGCATTTACATGAGCTTGAAAAATGTGTTTTTCCTCTACTTGCTGCTTATGTGTAAGATGTTTACAGATCTGATTAGAAAACCTGGTTGTACATAAAAAGTATTGCTTTCAATGAGATTCTTTTAGCGAAAGCTACCTCCACAGACACAAGTGTACATAAATAATACACATCTGCATACATACACCTACGTTAACAAGGACATATGCACACACTCACCTAGACCAATAATTAAGCCCACACTGTTCTATAAGCCTCCTTTGACATCCTTTTGCATGCATGTTATTCAAAAGACAGATTTTAAAAAATAATAAGCAGCTGCACATAATGAACACCAAAGTGGCATGTTTAGAGAAGCAAATACATTACCAGACGCATTTTTGAAGTTTCTGGAACACCTGCAGGTAAAAGAAGGCTGTGAATCGGAGTCTGGCACACGTTATTCCTCAGAATCACAGAGCTAAATGTGACTGTGGGGGAATGCGAGGCGAGTGTGAGGCTGGAAACCTTTGAGTTGAGCTCACTCTAGGCATCAGAAAGCCTCAAAGAGGGGAGAGAAAGAGGCAGCCCACAGACAGCGAGATGAAAAACTTCTGGCACCTCTCCAGCTCAGGAATGAATTCTCTGTAATTTGGAGACGCATAGTGATGGAAAGGCAGAGAAAGTTGGATTTATGGATGAATTTGCTCAGCCATGCAGAAATAGGCAGGTAACAGTTCTGAGCTCATTTTAAAACAGTCATTCAGGAGCAGAACTGGATAAAAAAATTAACAGAAATCTTTCTTTGAAAAAAACCAAAAGCCTCTTCTAGCCAGCTTCCCCAGACGCCTTTACAAACTTCAAATGGATCATTCCATCAGCTATTTGTTGAACATTTTATTAATCCCAGTGCAGAGGTAAACTGGAAAATCTAATTCCTTTTATGTAGAAAACTGGATTTATTGCTTCTTTTTATAATGCACTTTAGACCTATAAATTCATAGATTTACTTACAGAGTTCTGTTTCTTGTATAAAACCACCACTGCTTGGTCCAGATAAAATGGTAAAAGGCTTGTACTCAGCTTTTCAAGGAAGTGGAGAAAAAATTGTCTCAATAATCAGAAGCTGAGCTGAGTACTGATATTTAAATGTACAGTTTGAAGCACAGAGAATATAAAAGAAGAGCCCTTAGCCATTAAGTGGCATAGAAGAGATATGGTTATATGCAAGCGTTGAGCAGGCAGGTGGCTCAAGCCTATAAATACATATATAATTAAGGGTAGGAAAAAAAGGCACTGGCAAATTAAGTTCTTAGAGACAATAGCTGTAATTTTGTTTAGGCTTACAAATAGGCTAATTATTTCCAGGGAGCACGTGTGGACTTCACCTTGTCTTAAGAACTCTTAAAACCTCACAAGACAGTAGGTGTGGCGCATCAGTAATCTATATTCATATGTAATGAGAAGGACGATATTACCATGGAGGATGTTGTCCTACTGCATTGTGCCTATGTGGCTTAACTACTCACCCAACCTTGCAAATGACCATTTGTCTGGATGCACTGGAAAATGTGCTATCAATGGGAGGGTGGAGGTGGGAGGCAGGTCTTATTTGTTTTACTATAGGTATACCTTGGGGAGGCTTGGGGATAAAATCCCCAGGGCTGAGTGTGGGAGTAATCCTTTCCAAGGCCACACTTACCTATAATAAATTCAAAGTGGAATTAATGATGACCAATTAAAACTGTTTATTATTTTAACTCCCAAGGTCAAGGGCAGCACAGTGTCTGTTTATTGATAGTCAGTGGCCAGATGACTTAAAAAGGCCAGGCTCATCTTTAAGCATGCTCAATAAAACACGTTGACTGAGGCAACCCTAGTCCCCCTCACATTCCAGGGCTTGTTCCTTCTGGTCCAGATTTTTTATCTCACCACTGCTATTTGTCTCACCCATTCATTCAAAAATATCTACTGAGTTACACACCAGATGCTGTGGATAACACAATGGCACTCAGGAGTCTCTGCTCTGCAGTGTTTACCACTGTCAGCAGTATCACAACAGGTTCAGCCTGGGAAAGTCAGAATCACTTGTAAATACTCATGTTCACTGCCACCCCTTCATCTGTCTTGGATTCCTTCTTGGTGTCAGTGTAAGGCAGCGAAGTTTGCTTATGCGTTCTGAAAAATCCCCTAGAGTGATTCTGATCAAGTCCCCCCCCACACACACACCACCCTGTAGGAGCAACTACAACTCAAGACCACTGTGACAGCCATTGGCAGGGAGCATATCCTATCTACCATCACCTTCAGACTCAAACTACACAGCTACTCAAGCTGCCTGAATATCTGGTTCTTAGAAAGTCATCCCACCACACGGAAACCTCACACTTCTTCAGATTGACCCCAAGCCTAGGTCTAAAAAGTTCTGAATCCATTGAGAAGCCACAGCTGAAGATAAAAGTCAAATCTCTTGGTTCTTTCACATTACCTCTCTGAGCCTCTGTGTTTTACCTGTGGAATGAGAAAGAAGGGCAGGCTTGGAGTCTGATGACTGCCCAAACATATATGAATGCCTCTGGTGAAGCCAGTTCTATCCCATTTTGGCACCTAGGCAAAAGCAAGCCCGAAATGAGAATGCAGAATCCCTTACTTCTGTTATCTTGCTGTTTCAAGGCACCTCATTAGCAAACCAGTCTGGTGGAGGTGAACACCTTCAGCCTGAAGAACTGGGGTCCCAGAATTCACAGGCATGACGTTCTGTTCTTTTTCATGGGATGACCACTGAATAATCTCCAGCAAGAAGGAAGTACTTTATCTTCCAACTTCCATGTCTTTTATTCCAGCATCTCCCTCAACTCCAGTCCCTGGGACTGCCTTAGTGAGTATGACATTCTGGAACCTTCAAGTGAGTGGACCCTCATGGCCAGAAGCCAGGCTGTCACCCACAGAAGATCATCTTCAAAAGGATGTGAGGTCCTGAGGAGTGGGGCCAAGTGCTCACAAGAACAACTCCTTCAGGCTGTACTCCTAAATCTATGATGGTAGAAAACCAACCCATGGAACTCCTCAGAGATGTAAGAAAAGAATATGGCCACAACATCCTTAGTGGTTGGTCTGTGCCCCTCCACTCTTCATGGTCAGCACAAGCAGAGCTTTGCCCTACAAGCCCAACCCACAGTGAGAGTAATAATAGCACAGAATAACTCAGAGCCAAGGGCTCACTCACACCCTCAAGCCCCACGCTGCCGCTGTGCACAGCACTGCTTTCACTCGCACAGGAGGAGCCCCATCTGGACAAGCATTTTGAAGACGAAGCTCACGTGACCCTTGAAAATAGAAACTACCTCTTATAATGATTCTATCTGACACTATTTTCTATCTCCTTTAATTCTCTGTTAAAAACATCAGAAAAACTTGGCCTTGAAGCAAAAAGTCATAGGGAAAAGCAGAACAGCTCATATGTTCAATGCAGTGGTTGACCAGAGTTGGAAGGCAGGATTTCCAGTAGCCATGTGTCTTTGGTAGGCCATTTAAATTCTCTCATACTGCTCTCTCTTCTGTAAAACAAAAATACCCTTATCGAGTTATTTTGAGAGTTAAAATCTGAAAAGTTCCTGGCACATAATAAGTCACTCAAAAAATAGAAACTCGTGTTGCAATAATCAAATGTTCTGCTTGCCTTTGATACTCACATTAGCCTGTGAGTTCCTCAAGGACAGGTACTGTTCCTTAGTCACTTTCGTGTGCCCATATCCAGTGTGTCAAGGCCTCCACAAACATTCTACAAGTTTTTATTGAGCACCTACCACTACCACCTTCCAGACAATGATATGGTAGTGTACAAAACGAATGTGACTCCTGCCCTCAGATGGTTCACAGCCTTGTGTAAGAGAAAAGGTTAAATAGTACCTTGAATAATTTCAGATAAATTATGTGAAATAAATAAATAAATTTAACCTAAATAAATTCACTAATTAGTTAATAATCATCTTAACTTAGTTTTTTGTTCATAACAACCCAGACAGTGTCAAGAGCACAAGCGGAAGAAAATCTGTGACTGCTTCACATAATTATCTTCAAATCTGCAGACCCAGGCTGATGGGCTGGCCCTCAGTAAGTGGCAGGTTAGCCCCTAGGAAACTTCCCCTGAGACATAGCAGACTAATCCAAGCATCCCTTTGATCTGTTCTCAGAGTCCCTTCCATCCCACCAGCAAAACGTTCTGGTTCCTGGCCTCGCTCTTTTTACATCCAAGCTGTCTGAAAAGCAATAACATTTTTTAAAGAGCAATTGGGATTTTAATTAAAGTTCCAGGGATCCAGCCAAAGATGTTTTTCTAAAAGAGAAGCAATATCTGTTTTTGGAGACAGAACATTTCATAACAGAGATCTTATATACTGTGATGAATGATAAATAGTGACATGGGTGTGCTCCCTCACAGGAGTGTGTGTTGTGCATGCGTGTGTGTGTGTGTGTGTGTGTGTGTGTGTGTGTGTGCATACTCCGATGTGTTTAGTATATATCCTGCTTAATGAGAGTGGAGATAGAGACAAATATACTCCACTTACTTAAACCATTCAGATGTTTAAGGCAGACAGTTAATGGAACAGCATACGGCCTGTCTCTTACCTTTTGTTCTTCCTGATGATTCTCTTTGATTTGAAAGGCTTTGGCTATAGGACTCCCAGCAAACAGCATTAGGTAAGAATTTGGCTTCTGCAAGTGCCGGTCTGTAAATGTCTACCATACACCTAAATTCAGACAGTATGGTTGATATACTGTGTCAACTTGAGGAATATAGAGGCTTGGCTTAGTGACCCAGCAGTTCTACATCCTGGGGTGAAAAGGACACACCCTTATTGCTCTGGGATGCTCAGTGTGTCAATATGAGTTTAGTAGGCAAACTAAGTGACTGCGCAGGGGCCAGGGTCCTTACTTTGTATTTATCATGAGCCTGTGCAAGAGGAGGGCATGGAGATTATATGAGTGCTACACCCCTCCTCGGTGGGGGTAGCTTGCTTACAATATAAAGGAGGAAAAGAGGCTTGTCCCCCCCCCATTTTGCTGTTGCTGCTTTTGTTGTCTTGTGCCACCTTGAAGCATTGCCCCTGTGCCATGCCACCCTGCCTTAGAGCCAGCTGATTACAAATTGAATAAACTGATTATAGACCTTCCATAAACTGTAAGCTAAATAAACTTTTCCTTCCTTAATTTTGGGTCTTGGGTATTTTGTCTCAGAAAGGAGATGGGAGATATTGTTATTTAATGTCTTTCACACACAATGTTAAATGAATTTAAAATCAGACAAAGCCCTATTATAGCTGGCAGTTGGGCAAGATTATTCCACCTGTGAGTAATCTTTATTTTTTGTAAGTCTATGACTGCTGCTTGGCAAATCTCTCATAATCTTCACTCATAAAGCCAGTCAAGAGTCATAGAAAGTGAGCTCCAAAGCCACCAGGTTCAACCACAAACCTAAAAAGCGTACACTCAAAACAGTGTGGATAGGGTACACTCAGGTTCATTTAGGGCCTCTACCAGATGTCCTGGATTCTATGAGATGCAGGCCCTAGTAAGGGACCTGTTAGGAGCTGCGTCCACTTCAGGCAGAAGGGCTAGAAGCTTGGGTACTAGAAGCAAAAAGCTTCTGGTACTTACCCATCCCCAGGGGCTGTGGGACTGCTCTGGGGCCAGCAATCACAGATGCTTCCTGGCACAGGCAACTGAGGGGCAGACTGCTATGGATCTGCTGTGAAGCCTTAGCCAAGGAGCTGGCTAGGTTCCACTACTAAGTCTATGGAGTTGGAACTGGTAGCTAGGGAGTATTGAGTCCCATTTCCTTGGCATTATAGATGAGATTTCTCTAGATCCAAAGGGAAAGGGTGAGAAAGCTATCTTTTGAAAGTGTGATAGTCAAAATCTCCACACTAAACCCTTACACATCTAAGGGAAAATTGATCTTGCAAACCATCAACAATTAGGTAAATTATTCTCTACCTAGTTTTTTATATCAATTCTAGCTGGTTATAGTAGATATAAAAATCATAAGATAATGCCATACACAATACACACACACACACACACACACACACACACACACACACACATATGTACATATATACTGATGTGTGTGTATATCTCAGTCCCTATTCCTATATATTTTGCTATAAAACAAATGTATTTAAAGTAGACTTTCAAGGGCCCAAGCCAGCCAATGGATATAAATAAGGACAATATGCAGGCACTACACACAGAATTCCAAGGCATGGAAAATGTGTGCCTAAGAGTCAGTCAATTACCATGTAAGAACAAAAATTGATGTCTGAGGGTCACTGATTCTCAAACGTTACAAAGCACAGCAGGGGTCAGGTGGGGGAAGCTTCTATAGAGGGCTCAGGTGCCACCTGGTATAAGGGACAAACGCTGGACAAAAGCTTCCCGTTGCTACTCCAGCAATTATTATTGCCACCTTAGCCTCAAAGTCCCCCGTCAGTGTAGAGGAGACCAATACAGGAAGAAGCAGCCTTCTGCCTAATTCGGCGTTGCTGTGTGAAATCCCATGTTATGTACACCAATTTGAATACCAAATGGAAAACGTATGCAAATATATCATGGTCACACTGCCAAATCTCAACCTCCCGAATGAGAATACCACTAATAAACCACTACTGTTTCATCTACATAATGTTCTAGCAAAAGGGAGAATTGCCTACAAGAACACTAGCACCAAGTCTGTGCAGCGGATTAAGCAATATGAAAACAGGAGGCAAGAAACCACTCCCCCATGCTTGACAATGCAGCTCAGTCATGGGTAGAGCATTTCAATTAAGTATTAGACCTCCAGAGAGCCTTGTAGGTTGACTATTAAAGTTCTTGCTCAACTGAACTGAAACCCTGCAACGTGGCCACCACTAAGATTCACCAAGGAATTCCTCGTATAAACAGTAGTCAATGTCTGTTAACCTTTGTGAACACAAAAAATAAATGGAAAGGTTGAGGAATTAACAAGAAGACAAACACAGATGCCAGGCACAAGCATGATATTACTGTAAATGCTACAATCACATGGTAGTTAACTTTAGTGTACTAGAAATGACTCTCACGATAAACAATATTTTCTAAAAATGGAAGTTCATTAAAAGTAGGGGCTGCGTCTGATCTGTATTTTTTGATACAGCAGTCTGATTAATCCTGCATCTGCAATGGGAGTGCAAATATTTATTGAAGAAACCAAATTGGTGCCTTCTAAAGATTTGAAGAATAAGTAAATATACTGCATTCAGCTATCTATCATTCAACTTCCTTAATTGGAGATTCAAACAGAATTAATTATATTCACAAGCTATGCAAATATCTTTTTCCCTTAGAGGAAAACGATTCAAGAGTACAGAGTTGACTGACAGCATCTTTGAGTCCAATATCAGCTCCTGAGTGATCAAGCCATTTGAACACCACACCCTTAGCCCTTAACCTACCCTGCTTCTCTTATATCACCACCTCATCCAGCAATATCTGAGACCTCACAGGCATGTGTCTACAGCCCTGAAAACAAGTGCTGGCTCTGTCTAGAACATACTCCATGCTCACAAATATCCCCACTGCACACCCCTTGGGTCTGGTTATGTACACACTATTTTTAAAAGTCCTGCCTTCAAGATTGTGAACTGCTGCGAGAATTCTTCATAGACTTTGAAAGCAACAGTGGTGTCACTTATGTAGTGATTTCTGAAGTCTGGGTCATGAGACTATAGGAAAAGAAGGGTAGAGATTCTTAAGTGAACATATTTCCTTGGTTCCTTAGATCCTTTATGAGAAAAACAGAGACATAAACAAAGCTCAGGGAAAGGCAGGAGGACCCTGGTTATCCAGGTCTCTGCAGGTATTACTACAACCTATCAGATGAACTTTTCTCTCCTTGTGAATCCCTTAACAGTAAAACGGTGAAAAAATGAATGACCTATGTCAGTGATGGTGAACCTTTTAGAACGTTCCATGACACGAACAGCCCTCTGTGGCACCAGCAAAAGGGAGGAATGGCTGCAAGCAGCCTCTTTCCTTCCCTTACATTGTAAATAGCCTATCCCCACCCGGCGGGGGGGGGGGTGTAGCTCTCACACAAGGTTCGTGCCCTCCTCTTCCACAGGCTTAGGATATGTACAAAGTAAGCACCCTGGCTTCCTGCTAAATCACTCAGCGAAACCTCTAGACTCCCCAAGTTGACACAATGTATCAACCATAACACTGATAGAATAAAATTTGCTAATCACCTGACTTTTCAAGAGATTTTCCTGGATGCTGCTGATTCATCTTAAATTTACTTTTAAAAGGTAAGGAAATAAAATGATATACTTAAGAAATTCCTTTTCAGCATCAAAGAAAGAAAATGAGTGAAAGCAAGAACAAGAAAAACTTTAAAAAGACCTAAATAAGATACTATTTATTCTTGAGGGGGGCTCAAAGGCATTTATGTGATTTTAAATCTGCCTCCTTTGGGCTGCTGTGTGGCTCTTTTTCTTTCACAATGAGGTCATGTGTAAAATACCTTAAGCAACCTGTGATGAAGGATTGTCTTAGAGAAAAGGTAATGCCCTTCGGATCCTCCCCGCCCCCAGTACATTGCTTTGGTGCCATCCTAAGCTCTACTTTAGCTTTCGGTTTAAAGAGCGTGATATTATATTTGCTTCAAGATCTCTGATGAGGAGAGGTACTGTACCAGGAATAGCAAGCAGGTAGGTTGTGACAAGGTCAAAATAAAGTGTTCCCAGGGTAATAGCAAAATTCCAGCTGTTTGTCGCTTCATCACATGCAATGTAGGGGATGTAGCGAAGGGGGGTGGTTACTTATCACTAATTTGCTGAAGCTGAGTTTCAGTCTCTTAATTTCAAGAGTCTCCAAAAGGCAAATTCTCCATACACTGTGTTTCACTGCAAGCAAAGTATATGAGTGAGCGAAGAGAACAATAAATCCACTAAAACAAGCAAGGAAATAAATCACTAAACATGATCGTTCCATCACCTGGTCACAAGAGAGTTCCGACAGGCCTCATGCTGAATAGACAGTTTCACTCTGAAAAGCTTGCTTCTGTGTTTCCAGTTACAGGGGCAGAACAGGGAAGAGTTTGGGTGTCAGGAGACTCAGGTTCCAGCACTGGCTTGGCCAATAAGAATCTGTGAATCTAGGTTTTCTGTTGAAAACTAAGGGGATTAAATTAAGTGTGTTCCAAAATTTGGGTTCTATATTAGCAAAAGTAGTAGATGAGCTGATAGAAAGTACTAAATAATATTGATTCAATACTAGAAATGTAAGATTACAGTGTAAGAAAGGTATTTCATTTTTGATGGTCTTTCTAACTTTTCTGTGAGGGTCAATGAGAAAGTTTCAGCTTTGTGCTAGTACAACTTTCACAGAGTCTTAATACTCCCCAAATAAACAAACAAAAAGAAATGAAACAAAATTTCTAACAGAGGCACAAGTTTTAAGTTCCTGGACTTCCAAAGAAAAATCTACAATTTAAATATTGTTTTAATCTTTATTGTATTATATTTTATATTTATAGCATAGAAGACTAATTGTTTTACACTTGAGGTATAATCTGGTTGATTTAAATAATAGGATACTGGTTTAAAGAAAAATAGTAACTAAATAAAAATAGTAGCTAAATAAAAGTAGGTGCTAAGTACACAAATATAATAAGGAAACATTTTAAAAGTCGACTGTCAATTGATTTCAAACTTGGGAAATAATGAATTAAATTATTTCTAGAATGTTTTCTCACTCAAATATTTTATAAAACAATAATCAGAAATTTTGCCCCTATTGCCAGGGCAAATTTTTAACACCGTCTATTCCATATAGTTGCTAAGGTAACTCCTACAACTTCATTACTGCTGAGTTAATGTGTACATGTGTTACTTCCCAAAAGAAATGCATAGTAAATTTCCCAAAGACAACATCTGTGTCTCACTAACATATATTAAATAAATAAATGAGTCAAACATATATATATACACAAATATATATAAATGTATACATACATATATATGTGTTTCCTAACTTGAAAAGAACCTTGAGTTTAAAGCCAAAACTGAGTCAGAATAATGATACTGTTTCCTAATCCTTGATTTCTCCAAGGATCCGTAATTGCAATGCAACAGTGAGGTTATTCCAATTCAAACAGTTCATCTCTAGACAGCTGTTGAGAATTGTGTTTCCAGAAACACATCTGTATCAGTCAGTTCTTCGTTATTACAATAAAATACCAGAATCAGGCTACATTACAATGGGTCCATTTTGAGTCACAGCTCTGGAGGTGAAGTGTCTAGGGACTTCATCTTGTGATGGTCTTTTCTCTGGCAGAATATATGTAACAAATAAGTAATACATATAGTACATACATTATAAGACTGTAAATTCAGGTGTTTAAAATTTAGTCCACGTTTTGATTGTTTGAGTGCGAGAGGTCAAACCTAAGGGCGCTGTGACACTGAGCTACATTCTTATCTGTCATTTTTCATTTTGAGTTGCCCGTGGTGTCTCTGAATTTGCAAGCCTCCTGTGTCAGCCTTCCCAATAGCTGAGATTACAGGCTTGTACCACCTGGCAGAATTTAATTCAGCCTTTAGAAAAGATAATGTTGGAGTCTGGGGATTTAGCTTAGTGGTACAGAGCTTGTCTAGCATAAGTTAGGCCCTGTGTTTGATCTCCAGCACACACAGACACACACACATATATATACATATGTGTGTGTGTGTGTGTGTGTGTGTGTACACACATATATATAGCATTTATATCTATTTATTACTGGTGATCACTTATTGTATTCTAGAACTGTTAGAAATTTTACATACACACAACTATTGAAACAGAAAAAGTAAAATTTGCCAAGGTAAGTGTCATTCCAATTATAAAGATTAGGGAAAATTATACTCAGAGAAGTAATAAATTGCCCAAGATCATGGGAGTAGAAAGTGGTAGATTTAAGAGCTAGATCCAGTCTATCAGACTCCAAAGTTTTTGCTTTTCCCATTATATCATTCATGCTTTATATTGATAATAATAATTAATTATTAGCCTCAAAATGCCTTCACGGTTAATTATAATTTTGCATACTTTAGACTTATACCATGGTGTTGCTTAGCTTTTAGAATGTCATTGGTCTTTAGTGATTAAAAAATATATAGCATTTTCATTGTTATTAAAACATGATAAAAGTTAAAGTATAATGCTAAAAGGGAAAGTATTCAGAATGCTTATCCATACTTCCCTAAAAAATAAACAAAGAATGGAATGTGGGAGAAGTAGGTTGGGAAACAACAGTGTGCTGTCAATATGTTACAGTATTATGTTTTTTATTAACCCATCTGAAAATAATTATATAAATTATTTTGTTTTTGAGCTAGCAGTATATTATTAATGTCAGAGCATAATTGTTATAGAATGTGTTGTATATTCATGGCTTTTCTTTTGAATCACTGTTGTAGATGTGAAGGAACCAAAACCCGCTTGTGAGCACTGATACTGGGAGTTACTGGATTGTTCTGGGGGATTTCTGATGATGCCTTCAGAGAATGATGAAGAATTCCATCAATTATGCCACACAATTTATGGTGCTTAGCTCTGTTGATAGACTAAGTTTCCTTCTTGGATGTACCACGGTATTATAGGGCTCCCTGCATGTAGTCGACCTTTTGTAGTTAAACTTTTTAAAGTTTGGTCAACTTTTTAAATAGTAGACATACAGGTATCAACACAAGATAGAGATTTCAACCTCAGAAAATGTGCAGCATTATATTCCCTAGAGAAAACCATCCAACACAAAACACTTTTTCCAAATGAATGATAATGACGACTCTAGCACACTACTGAGGCCAATATATTTTCTAATTTACATTAGAAATAGTTTATAACCATTGAAATGTTAGAAAGCTTCTGACTTTAGTCATTATCTCAAATCTCAAATTCTTCTAAACAGTGCATCCCGACACTGTTATAAAACTCAAACCTTAAAATGAGAGTGATATTCTCTTTTTTTCCCAGTAAGGAAAGTAGAAGCAGGCAGGTGTATTTTGCTTCTATGTTATAGGGTTTAAATCTATCAAACTAGCTGCTGCAGCATAAAATCAGGAAAAAGGTAAAAGGCATGCAGCTGGCTGAAACCGTCTAGGCGGGAACAGGTGAGAAATACAGAAACTGTCCCCCAAGGGCCTCAAAAGAGGGCCTTCAGCACACTTCGGGGCAGAGTGCAGGTGAAGATGGAAGCACAGTAAGTCATGAGGCTCAGAACGAGGCACCGTCTTCCCGAGTAGAAATTAGATAATTCATGAGCCAGGCCGTCTGGGTCAGCTACGTGCTAGTTGTGTGGTATTGGGCATGTTGCTTAGCCACTTACGCTTACATTTCTTATTATAAACTGCAGTAAATAAGGGTGCTCATCTCCCTGGGTTGCTCTGAGGAGTACGTTAACAATGATGCATGTAAATGCCTACAGTATAACTCCTTCAGCATAGTAAGTGCTCTGCATGGTCTAACATCATAGCGCCACTATTTTGCAACATCTTTGTCTATTTGCACATTTTGCACTGCCTCATTGTACCCTTAACATGCGGGAATTGTGCTGTTCGTTCTTATTACTGAAATCTTGAATGATCCACGGCATACAGTAGGACCTCCTAAATTTGTATTGAATGAATGAACAGACCAATGGTACTACAATGATTCTCATTAATACACAGCCCAACTCCTTTATGTGAAGGCCCTATAGCACGTACTTACTAAAATTAGAGAAAACCAAGGCTTACTGGATCCCAGTGGAGTTTGAGCACTATTTTCATGGAACTGAAAAATATTTAAGTTAAAAACATAACACTGTGAATCAAAATGAATAAAATAAAGAAAAAAGAGTGGGAGATTGTATGGAGCATTATCACTACTTGCCAAGAGATTTCACACACTAAAAAGACAAGTAATTTCTTCACTAACTCTCTGTTTTTTCCAACATTGCTAATTAACCCTAGAACAACTTAGCCAAGCTGACCAGCAGAGTGCAGAACTGGAATAAGGACTGGATGAGGGCATTGTCCTCCGACAGTGAGTTAAGAGGTTCATAATGCATGTGTTGGTCTCTTCAGCTCTGCTTGAGTTGCCTAGCCTGACTCAAGGAGCATGATTTCCAAAAGACAGTGCCACTTGGATACACAGTTGCCTTGAAACATTTTGAAAGTTCATACTAGATTTTTAAAAACTACATCTACGTATGTATCTATAGGTATCTATCAGCCATCTCTCATTTCATGATTGTAAAAGGAGATGACACAATAAGCACAGGATTTTATGTTGTTAGCTAAAACCAGTTTATCTCCTATGAGACATATTCTGTCTCTCTCTTTCTCTCTCTCTTTTGGTGATGGTGGTAGATAGGATGTGCAGAGTTTGAACAATACCTTATCTAAATGTCAATGGATGGCTAACTCAGCTGGTTCACCTTATTTAAGGCTGAACCTAGTAAAAGCAAAATGAAAAACTCTCATCACCTCCTGGGAGCTAATTAGTGGGAAACTTGTGTACTAAAAAAATCATCGCCAAGCACTGTATGTACCTCATTTAAAACCATAATTTACCTCTCATGTTTCAATTTATCACATAGTGCCAGTTTGTGGGTGTTGGAAATTAGTGTGGTTTAATATTTTCTGAAATTGGCTTTCAGATTTAGTTTGCAAAATTTTCAGGCAGTTGCTAGTGAGCCAGCAGCAAAATTACTGACTTCCTTTGCTTGCTACCATTTCCTTCTAGTAAAGAAAATGCAAAACACTCAAACCATCAACTGAATCTACAGTCCCTTGGAACACAACCTCTCTTCATATTGTTTCACCTTTAGGAGTTAATCCGTCTCTATATTAAACAACAGTTAAAAAGAAGTAATAACCTCAACCTTAGTCCATTCAAATAGTCTTGACATAGATTTAGGGATACTTTGTCGATATTCTTATTAAATGTGTCTTAATCTTTAAAATGTAGTGAATGTAGCACTCTCAAAGTAAATTGGAAGTAGCTTTAAGTCTATTCATACAGAGTTCATGTGAATATTTTATTGTATACTTTGCAAATAATATTAACAATTCATTTGGTTAATTCACCAGGAATAACCACATCACTTTGGAAAGGTGAAGTTTTACACATATAAGTAGCTTCTTTGTGGGAAAAACATTTGATGATTGTGATTAATTCAATTCTAGGCCCCTGGTGTAAAAAACAAAACAATATCAACAAAAACTTGGCATTTAATGACTCCCAAAGTTTAGTGAATCATTACATTAGTTTGCATAAATCCATGTCAAAACATTTTTTCAGAAAAATTTAGAAATTTCTAAAAAGTATTCCCATAAAATAAATACAATAGCATAGGTAATAACACACATAACTGGAAGGGGAAAGCACTTTTATTTTTCTAATTAACTTCATAATCAAGATTGATGGCTTCCCCTAGGAAATTGACGACTCCCTTTGTGTTACTTCTAATATCTATTGCTTCAAACATGAAACTCCTTCCCTTAGCAGGGGATGATTTTAATAGCATTCCAGATATGAATTTCCCTCTCCTAGGTCCTAAACCCTAGAGCATTCCCTATTTCTGCATTTTATCAAAGAGAATGTTTAGGCAATGCAAAATTTCTCCATGTTGGATCTCACAGTATCTTATATTTGCCAGGAACATGGCTGGAAATAATGAAGATCCTTAAAAGCATTTTTTCTGGGTACTCAGACTCTTGTCACTCAAACTTTTAATTACAAACTGACATCTAATAAAGCAAAATGTCAGAAACCTACTGCAACTACACACACATTGCAGTTTTATTGTGGGCCTCGTTGTATCAAAAACCTGCCTTCCTGATCATTTTTAATTAAATAAATGGCAAGTCCTCCCAGAGCAGAAATTACAATGAAAGTCAGCTTTTAGTAAAGCAGCTGTGTAAACAGGTCCTAAAATTAGATATTTCTAAGCTGTGTTTTACACCTTCAATGTGTCCCCTGAAGCCCACGTAAGGATGAGAATATCCTGACATTCCAGTCATTTGGGACTTGTTCCATTTTAATGGTATCATAGCTAACCCAAACCCCTCGGTTCTGAGCAGCCGAGCCCTGAGAGGGATGATCAAAAGGTGCCATTCAAGAGGAGTGTTTGCTTTAATTTAGATGGTGTTGACAGAGCGATGGGTACTGTAATAAAACCACCTGGCCTCTTGCCCAAGGGATGTATGATCTAAACAAGACAAACAAGAACATAATGAACAACCCAGGCTGACAGGCAGCAGCTAGCTCTAGATCCCAGACTTTCTGGGCAATTTGTATTAGAACAGCTAGAAAGGACTTCCGCAGTATTTATTTCTAATACTTTTTTCTTGCAAGAACATCAGTAACATTATCTCTTCCTGCACCACCCAAAACAATACCAAAACAAAAATCCCAAGATGGACTTTAGCCTTCTCCTAACGCACCCAACACACCAACGCTGGTGCATTGGAAGATTAAAGGAGAGAAGAGAAGGCATGAGAAGGGAGGCAAAGCACGCCTGGAAAAGAGGAGAGGGAAGGAAGAAAAATGGTCTCACACTGCCTAGGAGAATGTCAACAAGAATTTCATTTCTAATCCCCAAACACTGAAATCCATGCAGAATTACAAGTCAGTGGTCACTCTGCAATAAGCTCTTGTTCTCTCCATCATTAGTGAAAATCTGATATTGCTAAAGTATATAGCACCATGAAATTCGTAGGTGTCTTGAGGAATAAAGAATCACAAATGTTTTCTTTATCAAAGTAAACATTCTAAGGCTAGGAATCCAATATTATAAAGCCATGTCTGTCCTAAAAGAGGGGGTTAAAAATCTGTACGTCAAAGGAAAGCTGTCAAAAATAATACATTTGCCAGGACTGAGTCTATACCATAAACTTAGACTTAGTAGCTCAACTGTTTCATGACAAATAAGTGGGCCAGTTGCCCAGTTAAATGCTTTTCTTGCAGATTCCTGAGGATTGTAATATCTGACTAGGAACAGGAAACTGTAGGGAGGTCATCTTGACATGACTGTGGTGACCCTTTGCTATGAATTGTAAATTTTATCAATTAGTGAGCACCACAGACACTCTATGTGCTCAACTTATTCTCTAAGTGATCTGAAAATGATGAGCAGGGGCAGTTCTACAACGAAGCGGATACAACTTAACTTTCAGTGCCTGTGACTTGCACCTTGCCCGTGAAAGCTGGGGGTTAGAGAAAGTTGCATGTTAGCAGGAAATCCAAGTTGCGATCAAGAGTTTCTGGTAAATTTTCCAAATTTCAAAATAAAGGTACTTGAATCCTCAAGTTTGCACTAATTTATTGTGATTTCTTTCTTGTTTTAAAGAAGATGTGATGTTGATATATAAAGTATTCGTGAGTGCCTCTTTACTTTCTGAAAGAGGGTCCTCAAAAGTGCATAAGATTCAGGCAACACAAAACTTGGATCTGTCCATCTTGGAGATAATGAGTTCTTATCTGCTGTCATTTGACAAGTAGATGGTGTTAAGATGTTACCACTAGCGCTTTTTTTCATTCTCAAATGTCTTGATTTGAAAACTTTATGTGGTCACCTTGGATATACTATAACACAAATTCTGGAGCAAAATGTTCATTTTGAAATCAATCATTGTCACTTGCTATATGTATAGAAATAACTTGGGAAGTTATTTAACTTCTGTGATAGTCAATACTACTTGAACTTGCACGAGTTGCCAGATACCCATATAACAGGTTAGGTGTTATTTCTGGGAGTGAATATGAGGATGTTTTCAGAAGGGATTAACATTGAAACTAATAGACTGAGTACAGCAGATGGTCTTCCCTGTTGCAGAGAGCATCGTCCATGTCTTTGAGGAATAAAGAAGGTGGGAAAGGGAATTCTACCTGATTACTTGAGCTCAGACATCGATCTCCTCTTGTCCTCAGCACTGCTGATTCTCACACATTCAGATCTGGACTGGGATGTACACCGTCAGCTCTCTGGCTCTCTGGCGTTTGAATTACACCGCTAGTTTTCCTGGGTCTGCAGCTTGAGGACAGCAGATTGAGGGACTTCTTAGCCTCTACAATTATGTGAGCCAATGTCTTACAACAAGTCTCTTTGCCTGTAGATGCAGATGCGCTGACAGAGTCTGGCGGTTCTCTGTGTAACCCC
The DNA here is from genome assembly GCA_004027595.1 of Dinomys branickii. Lineage (NCBI taxonomy): Eukaryota > Metazoa > Chordata > Mammalia > Rodentia > Dinomyidae > Dinomys > Dinomys branickii. The sequence continues at coordinate 32,374 of PVLD010002505.1, forward strand.
GCCTACCCGACTGGACACCCCACGGCTGTGAGGGCTGCCAAAGGGTGCTTCTCCACCTCCTGTCATAGCAATTTTTGTACACCCACGTATTATACAGCATATTTAGGAGCAGCCAAGTCTCTTCCCAAAGTAAGAGCATGAGGGAGTAAATAAACCAAAAGTGCAGTTATTACCAGTGGGAAGACCACTGACAGGGTGGTAGAACAGAGGCGAAGTGGAGAAAATTGATCAATTGAATGAACCATCATCTGTATAACTGAGTAATAAAGACGAAGATAACGTTATGTAGCACAACATCCAGTGGTACCCCCTACTGTTTTCTCTGTAATCTGGTATTTCCGTTATTGTTTTTGGGTTAACAAACACAAAGACAACACTATATAATACAGCATCCAGTGATGGTTCCCTGCTGTCCCCTCTGTAATTCGATATTTTCTTTATTGATTTTGTTATAACAAATAGGAAGATAACGTTATGTTATACAGCATCCTGTGCCAATTCCCTACTATCTTCTCTACAACTTGGTGTTTTCTGTATTGTTCCTGTGTTCTTCCGGGTTCTATTGTTCTAAAAATAAAACTAAAAAAAATAAATCTTTTCCTAGAAATGTATATGTATATGTATATATATGAATATATATTAGTATGTGTGTATATATACATATATATGTATGTGTATCTATAGAGAGATATAGATATATAGAGAGATATATAATTCTATTCTGTTTCTCTGGAGAACCCTAATAACAGCATTTCCTTGTGCCTCAGTTTCCTCATCTGTAAGATGCAATAATGATATGTACCTTATATGAAGTCATGAGGATGAAATGAGTTTAACTATACAACCCGTTTAGAATAATACCTTGAAGAGAACAAAAACCATATACTAGGTGTTTCATTGTTGCTGTTATAATCATCATCACTACTGATATTTCTTGACTTGTTTTTTAATTCAATTCCCAAATATACACTTAGAAAATCATTTCTTTTTACGAAATTTATTCTGCATAGTCCATAGTTATTAAGGAAAATGAACGTGCTTGTAGAAGGTTCTTTTATGTAGAATCACATCAGGAATTACCTAAGTCTATGTAATTGTTTCAGAGAATAAACTAAAAATTGAGTCCAAGGTAGCTTTCCCAAAATGAGTACTGCCTAGGCTGGCTTACTAGGGGCTGAGCTACCAAAGAGTGAAAGCATGCAGGAAGTGATCTGCTGACCAACTTCCTGAAGATGCTGTACTTGGACGCTGAATTAGAAATGTGCTCTGGCCTATGACATCCAATGTCGTGACCAATACTAGGAGCCTATGGCTCCGGCTGGAGAGGCGGCCCTATGGTAGCCTGCATGACTAAGAGTGATGGGTTTGATCCCTATCACTGCACGCATACGTATTTATTTATGCAAAAATAAGTACATATTTACATCACTCTTAAACTGGCCATCATGCATTGGACTAAGTACCATTTACTAACTACTTAGCTCTCCTCACTGTTGCATTTTCATGCTAGAGTCACATGGTACCTTAAGAGATTCTTTGCCTGTCAATTCACCCGTCTTGTGGAGGAAGAACTTGTAAATCCAGAATTAAAATTCACAAAAAATGCATAGAAAAATACCAAGGTTCTTTAAACTTATAAATAGCAGAGAAATGTGGAAATGTTCAAGGGGTTCAAGAACTTTGTGGTATGAAAATTTTTAAATATTTAATGCACCTGCCAAGGACTTTTTGGAGAGATTAATGTTACTAAAATGCAGTTTGTTTGTATTAAACTATTTAAATGCTATGCATTTAATGTAAAATACATATTCTCACTTCTTTCCTGATGCAAAGTCGCATGGAGAATTATGTGATCATGTGTAATTTGTAAAATGCAAATTACATTTTAAATATTCATATACCATATTTGCATTTTTAAAATCAGAATTTTCAAAAGGGAGAAAGAAAGCATAAGAGGAGCAAGATCTAAAATACATTCTACTGAGGTTACCAAAGAAAAGAAATTAAAATGCATGATAGACAACTTTCTCCAGCTATTGGCAAGACAGCCAGAGAAATCGGAGCAGATTTAGAACGTCAGGTCACACCAAGGGATGGATAAGAACCTTGAAGCCAAATGGGACTTTTAAGGGAAGGTAGCCCTACCCTTTCACTTCCTGAATGAGGAAATAAAGGTAGGAGGAAGCTAAGTTACCTGCACTTTGCTAGGGCAGAAGGAAGCAAACTCAGATTCTATGATAAATGTCCAAACAATTGAAAAGTTCTCTGCCTACATTTCTTCACTTGTCACCCATCCCAGCCCTTCTGATGATTAATTAAGTGGGCTGGATGAAATCCAACATCCAGAGGTTAAAAACCAATAAGCACTAGTTGCCTAACAGATAAATGATAATGCCCAGTGCTGACTGGGATGTCCTGAAATACATTCTTACACTGCTGACAATGGTTTGAATTGGTATATCATTTTGGAAAACAGTTTGACAATTTTCATCAAAAGTCTCTAACATGTTCATGTCTTTCTTCCCAGTAATTCAAAATTAAAGTAAGTGCAAAAACTTACTGAAGAAAATTATATGCACATATATAATAGTCAAAAGTTGGAAATAATTTTAATGTACAATGAAAGGGTGGTTAAGAAAAATACTATTTATTCTCATCATTAAATATTGTAATTAAAATAACAGTTATACAAAGATTCTATGCAACTTGAAAAATTCAGCAATGTATCTAAAATGTTTTTTAAGAATGACTGAACCCACAATCTAAGATGAAACCTATATAACATCTACCTGTATTAATATGTTCATGGTTAGAACAATCAGAGGACATCTGGTGAGAGGCTGATGCCCACATCTAATGTTTCCTCATGAAGAAACTGGTAGTAACCTTCAAGCTAATGGTTACAAAACTTCACTGTGAGCAACTCCTCACTCAGAGAATTTGTCCAAAACTGGGAGACTGATTAAGAGAGCAGAGGCAAGGTTCACAAATGAACATTCTTAACTGGACATTCTCAGTCTCTATGCACCAAGGAAAAGATTGGTTGTTTGTTCATCTTTGTTTTGTTTTCCTACTTCCTTCTGGGCTTGTCTTCTCTCGTGTTCCATGGGTTACCAGAGCAGACTGACCTGCTGCTAGGGAGACCGTGCCTTAGGACTCATATCCCATCTCGATGCTTTCTAGAACTATGCTTAGATTTTCTTGCAAAAGTAAATGTTTGCTTATAAATAAAGTGTACTGAAATTATAATTTAATTTTTTCCTGAATGAATGCTAGAAAAGAGGAACAAGCAAAAGAATATGATGGGTTGGGGTATGGGTTTGGGTTTAGAATGATGCCTCAAAGTGTAATATTTGGATGTGTTGAGCGCTTTGAAAGGAGGGGTCTAACAAGTCACACTGTGACCTCCTCCTGCTCTTTTTCTCCTGCTCTCATTCGCCTCTGAGGCAAGTCAGAGAAACTAGAATCCCCTCCTTCCCAATATGACTCATAGAATCAAAACTCCTGGTCCCCAATGGCCAGCCTTAAAAACCTAAAAATTATTGCCCTTCAATTCCCTATCTTTTTGTATAAAAGGTGGCCAAAAAGAAATTCTTTGACTTAGCTTATCTGATAGTAAATCATAAGATCCTCCTTCATAAGGAGTCATGCCCCATACTGAGCAGAAAGGAATGCTGCACAGATGCCAAGAAGAATCTAGACAGATCTGGCTGGTCTCCCCTCCCAGAGTACCATTAGATCAGATTCTTTTTACCCAATGACATCTCTACATGGCTGTCTTTTCTTCACTGAATCCAAACATAAAAATGGACAGGTTGCCCAGGTCTTTGAATCTCCATTTCTAAAGTATCCTGTGTCACATAAAACTCATTAAACAAATCTGTTGTATTTTGCTCTTGTTAATATGATTTTGAGAAAGAAGTGAGTTTTAACCTTTGTGAGGGGTAAGGAAGATATCGTACCTTTCATATTTACACTGATAGGCTTTTTCCTGAAAACCTTAGAGTTTTTGTTCATTATTAGAAAAGATCATATATTTGCCTCCTGATGTTTATACAGTCTAAATAGTACAAACAGGAAAAATTCCTTTCTTCAGTGAAAAGAGAGTGACCCTGCTATCGCCTTCCAAAAATATGATGCACTGCAACTATAGTAGTCTAAAGAAACCCCAACCCCATATCCAGTAAGTGAACCAAAGCATAAATTTAAGGGAACATATTTTATAAAACATGTTAAGGCACAGGAGACATCCTCAAGAAGAAAGACAGGGACAGAGAGACAGATGGACAGAGAGAAAGAGAGAGGGAAAGGAGGAAGAAGAAGAGGGAAAGAAGAGAGGGGAAGGAGGAATTTAATCTCACACAGTGCCAGTGACCAGTAAGCACAAGACAGAAAAATGTGCTCAAGCAACTGCTGATAGATATTTGAAATCCTACCCATATGAAGGTGATGCAGCTGAGCTACACTGATATTCTCACCTTGACCAAGGTCTTTTTTTGCTGATCCTGAACATTAAACCCAGGGTACTCTACCGTTGAACTATATTCCAGGTTGACTTTGTCTTGCTTTTGTTTTTGGTGTTTGCGTGTTTTTGAGACAGAATCCTACTACAATGTCCAAGGATGCTCAACACTGCAATCCTCCTGCCTCAGCCTCCTTCAGGGCTGGAGTTGCAGGCATAATGTAATAAAATAAATAAATTTTTCTTAAGTTCTAGGAACTAGGATTTAAGTCCAAGAGAAAAGATACAAATATAAAATTAGTAAACATTTCTAAGGTAAAACATTTAAATTGGAAGCAATATGAACTCATGTATTTTGTGGGGGTTTTGTCTGTTTTTTTAAATACTTTTGTCTTAAAAATATCTAGTCTGTCACCCTGGCTACCAAGGAAGGCTAGAAACAATAATTCCCAATGTCCATGTTGTCAGCCTTAAACATTATTCCCACTAATAGAAAGTAGGTCTCCTTGGAGAAATGGCTTAGAGGTTAGAGTAGGAAATGTACAAACTACACAAGATAAAGCCAATTCCAAAGGACACAGGAGCCAGCATGAAAAGGCTCCCATTAGTGGAAGACAGTCTAAAAATTGGAGCATTAGAAAAGCTATGATGGCAACTGAATGAAAGCTGGGAAATATATAGAAAACAATGAACTCATAATTATATTTTAAATAAAAACAAACATGTTATTAGTCATTTTGAGAGAGCAACAGAGCACCAAGTCCATACTCATAAAATTAGCAAGCAAAAAAACATTAATATTTGTCCTTCACTTTCTGCACAAAATGCATTTTAGCTCCACAGTAGTATTCTGGCTAGTAAATGTAGAAAAATAATATAATTAGAAAAAACACCCTTTTGAACTACCAAATGAAAAAATTGATTCAAGCAAAATGCATCAATGAGTGAAAGCATTAAATGAAAGATTAAGGAAAAAGGATCAGTCTGTGACCTCCTGAGACCAACAATCAACTTGGGCTCCACTTAAGAGAGGGAAGTCTGCTTGTGAGGTGCCACCAGATGTGATATAATGAAGACCCCACAAGAAGAAGTATACTTGATTTTTGAAAAACAAACTTGAAGCTAGCCATATCCCAGCGCTCTAGAAGGCAAAGGCAGGGAGGTTGCAAGTTCAAGACCACCATGGGAAATGTAGCAATTTAGAGAGAGCCTGTCTCAATAAATGAATAGATAGATAAACAATTGGGATATAGCTTAGTGCAAAGGTCCTGACTTCAATCCCCAGTAACCATTATACACACACACACACACACACACACACACACACACACACATATGTAATTTATTAAAGCTTTTAATACAAATTCTGTCTAGCTTACAAGCAATATGATAAGGGAAGAACAGGTTAAATGATGCCATAGGAAACATGAACATGAACCTATTTATTCAGCAGCACATCAGTAATATGGGGGAAATGCTGGGATAGAGAATTGTTGTATATTTACAGTTTTAAAGTACTTAACAGCTATTAGCAACATCTAGCCCTCATTTGGACCTTGATTAAAACTAACCAGCTATGCATGGATTTCAAGTATGCTCTTAATTTCTTAATTTGCCTTAGGTAAAGAAGATATACTCCTCAACATATTTTACGACATTAGTATGTCCCTGACACTAATTCAATAGTTAACGTTATTTTTGTTCTGAAATAATAGACTGTTACAGCAGATATTTGAAAACATGAACCATATTTACATGTTCACTATATGTGTTCCAGTTTAACAAGATATCACACAATTTATCCATGTAAGGAGATGGGTATGAGATGACACAAGGTCATAGTAAAGGAAGAGCGACCATTTTGTGTAGATTACATGAATTTCTACAAAGAAACCCTGAAAGAATTTATATATAATGATACACTTTAGCAAGGAGTCTGAATATATGAGTAATACATAAAAATTATTTTCATTTATATGTAATATCAATAAAGCAAAAAAATTATACAATACCAAGAAAAACATAAAGTATCAAAGAATAAATCTAAAAAATATAAGACCTTTATGTACCAAATTTTAAAACTTTATTGAAAGATCTTTAAAATTTATACTACACTGATAGAAAAGCTCAATAACATGATGATGTTCACTTATGGACAAATTAACACACTTATCTATAGAGTCAGCTAAGATCTAAAAAACGTTCCAGATAGGACTGATCTAGAAACCTAGACAATTATATATTTTGCATTTAAGAACAGCAAAGACATGAAGATAGCAACAACACTCCTGAAGCAGCTTAAGGTGGCAGGACTTGCTATTACCATTACTGATTTTATTGCTATTGCCAAGATGGCATAGTTGTTGCTATTGATTGCCTCTGTATGTCTATATGTGGATTGCCTTTGTATCTCCAACAACACTGCAACTCATTCCCAGAGAGCTGGGTGCAAGGCCAAATACAGAACAGTATACTCCCAAATAAACAGTGGTAGTTGGACATTGGGATAGAAGCATGCCTACAATTAGCCACACCCCAAGAACATTACTGAAAAGCAAACACTAACTAGAGGTCTCCATACTAGCAACAAAATCTCCCACTATAGTCAGGCTGAAAACCTCAGCACAAAAACAAAACAAAACAAAGCCAAAACAAACATGAAATCACCAGGCAACAAAATGCTTCCAAAAATTCCCTGCTCCCCCAAAGCTGATCAATGGGATATCAAGAAAGAAGAAATAAAAATCAAACAGGCAAATTGTTCAAAAGGATAACAGAGAAGAATAACAAAAAAACAGATTAATAAGTACCCCCATGAACTCAAAAGAAGACATAACTAAACAGATAATTAACTTCACAAACAAAACTATCAGCAAGTTTACAGAACACACTAATAAAAAGCTAGCTGAGTTAAACGAAATGATACAAAGAATGAATGACCAGTTTAGCAAAAATCTAGAAGAAGGAACCAAACAGAAATTCAGGAGATTAAAAATTATAATGAATGTATGGGCAGCCTGCAAAATTATCTTTCAAAAATGATGCAGAAGCACAGTATTTTCATGACAAAGAGCATCTTAAGAAATTTTGACTACCAAACAAGCACCCCCAAAATTTTTCAAGAACTAGAAAAAGACAATAAAGCTAACAATGCTAAAGGGTCTAACAGAATAAACACACCAAACAAGTTGGCCAGTTAAGGTAAACAAAAGGAAATCAATAACAGGAAAATAATGAGATGACAGGAATAAGTCAATACCTTTCAGTAATAACTCCCAATGTGAACGGTCTAGACACACATTGGCAGAATAGATCCAGAAGCAAAATCCAACAGTAGTGTGTGTAAAAGAAACAAACTTAGTCCAAAAAAGAGAATCATAGACTAAAAATCAAAGTATATAAAAACTATTCCATGCAACAGGAACCTGAGAAAAAGCAAATGTAGCTATGCTATACTCAAACAAAGTGGACTTCAAGCCAAAACTTGCAGAGGTAAAGAAGGTCACTACATATTGGTTAAGGGAGTAATTCAACAGGAAGAGATAATAATTATTAACATATATGCACCAAAAATTAGTGCACCCAATTTCATAACAAGTACTACTACACATAAAAAGTCAAATAAATGTCAACAGGGAAAGACTTTTGCAGGTCTGAGCCACCCAGTGGAGAAGCAGATGTGGCTGAGACTTATGTGGAGTACAAGATGGAGACTCCAGTGGGCTCAGAAAGACACCTGGCACTGAACAGAGATTTTAGCAGGCCTTGGACACCAGGTAGAGACTCACAAGGATCTTGGGCATGCAGAGGGGACCCAGGCTGCCAAGGACTGGTGCTGGATGCCAGACAGAGTTTCTCATGATTCCAGGGAGACTGTGGGTCAATGAGAACTAGGAGTAGCCTAGGACACCAGGTGAATCCAGTGTCAGTGCTGGGTGCCAGATGGAGATTCTAGAGGGGGGTGGGACCTCTTTGAGCCACCCAGTGGCTGTGACTCAGGTGGGCTCAGAGCACCCAGTGGGGACTCAGATGGGCCCAGTACTGATGCAAGGTGCCAGGTGGTGACTTGCACAAGTTCACTTGTTTATCATCTAACTGTCTGAAGTCAGATGGGTAAGGAGGAAGATTCCTCTGCCCTTGGAGAGCACTGGTGAGGATGCTGTAGAGTAGCAGCTTCCTCAGTGTTTGGAGAGGTTATTATGGGGTGAAGGGGCCTGTACACCCAGTCTATCCTGGAAATCTAGTCTCTGTAGTCTCCCTCTGGCTCTGGAAGATTTTATTTTATTTTATTTTATTTATTTTTTATTTTTTTGCGGTACTGGGGATCGAACTCAGGACCCTGTGCTTGCTAGGCAAGCGCTTATTCCACTGAGCTATATCCCCAGCCCCTGGAAGATTTTAAAAAGAGCTTTTGAAATCCTAAAATAACACCATCTTCCTCAAATCGAACTACCTGCAAAGTACCAAATCAGCAAAACTTACAGAACAAAATTCTCCTCAGAAATGATCAGTCAGAAATGAGTCATTGGTGGAAGTCTTAAAACTTTTACGAGTAGTGGAAGGATTAGATCATTTAAAAGAAATTGTACACTAACTAGAGACAATATACCAGTGTGCACTCGCACGCACGCACGCGCGAGTGTGTGTATGTGTGTATTGGCAGGTAAATCAAAGTTGAGGGAGTTCATTTCCTAGAGAAATTAAAGAAATTCTTTAATCTCTCCTGTGGAATGAGATGGATTCTTTTTTAGAAATAAAATCGGCCTGATATTTGGAAAGCCAAGCCAATACCTAAAGCATTTGGTTTTAAAGCATTCTTCAAACATAGAAATGGAAGAAGCCAGAAGCAATAGAAATTCTCCCTTGCAGGTTAAGACATGTACCAGTGCTCTCATAATTAGTGGTTGGCATGACGCCCTTCAAGTCTGTTATTTACCATCTGTAATGCCTTTATTAGCCAATCTCTAACTTCTATTAAGAAAGATGACTATTCAAATAAGTGATATTTTGAGCTATTGATTACAATATTGAACACTGGTGCTAGAAATGGAAGTCATATTTCTTAATTATTAGCTTCTCTGAAGAAAGGATACAGAGGTGTACAAAAAAATGATGATCTACCTGGTGGTGAGCAAATACAGCTGAGTCTTGTCTTTTCTGGAGCAAAATGCAACTTGTAGATAATACAGACCCTTCAAACACTGCTTTTATATGCATATTTTCATGTTTCAATGGATTATAAACACTTGAGATAGAACACACAGCACTGTCTGCCTCCAACCAATTCCCTTTTGGCAGTCACCATTTTTGTACTTCAATTTGTGCAATTGCATAAATACTTCATTGAAGTATATTGGTCATTGAATTCTATATTGGTCTATAAAATGCATGGGAAATGTGTAAATGAAAGTGGAGATACTAGTGATAAGAAGCACAATTTTCATATAATGAATATAATTGGTACAAACTTGGAAATCACTGTGTGTGTTCAAAACAGTGGATCTTTGGGCTTAATTGGAAGCTCACTGGCCAGAAGCCAGTTTCCTGTGTCTTCAACTGTGAAGGCAAATAAGAAAATCAAAGAACATGCATGAGATTCTGGCAGTGTATAATGAAAGATGAGGCCTAAAAGGAAAAGTAAAATTAGAGATTTTTCACATTTTAGCTCCCCTATAAAATAGTGGCAACAACAGTAGCTGTAGTAGTACCTACCACTACCACACGCAAGTTCTAGATTAAGCATTTCATTTACTTTCCTTTCTAACTGCTCTCAGTTTTCTTCTCTTTTGCTAACCTCTCAATGCTGGACCTCGGACTTCCGCCTCTTTCCTTTTCCCTCTGCACCTTCTACACACGTGATCACATCCACGCTGACCTTTTTACATGTCATGTACATAGTAATGACCCTCAGTTATCCATCATCATTCCTATACCTGAGCTCCAAATCATATAACCATCTTGATACTTCCACAAAAATATTTCTTTGTGCCTAATGCTGAAAGCATAATTCTTAACTTACAAACATTATGCCTACAGTCTCTTCCTCCACACACAGTCTGTCCCTTTCCTCTTTATAAATACCACCAAACCAAGTGTTGTTCAAGCTGAAACATCTGGTTTCAGTGATTCATCACTTTACATTTCTCTCCATATTCTCCAGTCTAAGAGCAACCTTGTGGGCCCCTACAACCGAAATATATCCAGGTTTATGCACTTTGCTCCATTCCTACCACAACCACCTTGGTGCAAGACATCATCCTCTCCTGTTTCAGACAATTAGTTGGACTCTTAGTTGGTCTGCTGTTGCCTTTCTTCTTTTTCTTCAGTACAAAATGGGATTACTGAAGCCACTGTTCAAATGAATGTGTGAAAATATCATGGCTATTCAGAAACAAAGTAGAAAAAAGCTAGGGATTTGACCATAAAGACGTAAGACCTGAGATCTTATGTTCACACAAGCAAGGCAAGAGGAGTGACTATTCCTTTCCTTTTCACCCAGGCTGCTTGACACCTCTTTGGACTATATTCCTTTTTTTGTTCTCCAGGTTACATGTAGTTTTAATTTTAATAAGATTTCACAAAAATAAAAATGCAAGAGAGAATGGGTAGAAAGGGATGCTAATAAGCAGGAATGTATTCTGAATTTTCCCAAGCTCTACACCCAGTCAAAGACAGCCATAACCACAGATGACCTCTGCTTCTCCCCAGGCACCATCAGGCAGAGAATGTGGATCACAAATAGTTCAAAGGCATCCTCTCAGCAAAGAAGGGACATCATCGGCTGAAGAACATGAAAGCATCTCAAATCATGTCACACTGATGGCCAAAATATCTTGACCACCTTCTCCCATGGTTTTGACCAGTGTTGTTAATAAAAAGGTCACAAATCTGCCACAGTTCTCACAGTAATGCTGAGCCATGATGAACTCAGGGAAGCAGAGCACAAGGCCTTAGGTATGGGAGACCTCACAAGGGCCTGCAAAGCCATTGTAAAATCAAAGAATGAGAGGGTTTTGGTGCCTGAGGAAAGATAAGGAGCCAAGAACATGAGGAAAGTTGCCTGTTGCAGCAGGAGCTGAGACAGGAGGCGGGGAGGCCTGAGAGGAAGGATGAACAGGACCTGCGATAGGAGGCAGGAGGCCTGAGAGGAAGAAGGGTGAACAGCTCTTGGTTAGCTACTGTCTCGCTCTACTCTCAACTTCTGTCCTACTTCAGAAGCAGTTTTCTTCCCTTGCCGAGGACACAGCCTTACCTCACCTCTTCTCTCTGGAGGCCTGTGGCCTGGCTGTTCTATTAGAGAGAAGCTAGAGGGGCAAATTTACACTAATAATGCAATCAACTGAAAGAAGAAAATTTCATTGCCGTGAATTCAGGCATTGAGAAGTACACAGAGGGAAAACAGCCCAGCTCCACAGCCCTAACAAAGCTCCACAACACAAACCCCTGCAGCTTTCTCCATTTGGAAGGTGAGCGAGCAGGGGGAGCAGCAACAGAACTAGAAGCTTATTAGGAGGTGGGCAACTTGAAGAAATGAAGCTATGAAAATTGTTGAACAAGAAGCATGCGGAAGTATAGTGCCTGGGGTACTATTTAGTTCCTTAAATTTATACAAGCACCATGAAGATGTGCTGGTAATTAGAATAATGGTTACCTTAAGGAAAAGAGTGGTTGGGGATACAATGAGGTGGGGAGGGCATGGGGGTGTCCTGAGGCTTTCTAACCTGATCTGGATGATAATTACTCAGATACATGTGTATTAATCATTAGCTATACTCTTGGGGTAGAAGCCCTTTGCTGGATGTATGTTACAAAGAAATTTTAAAAATCTTTTATAAGTGTTCTCCAAAAAAGTTCATTTTATGCAAACCTATGAAATAGCATATGCTAAACCTTAAATGTGATAAAGAAGTTAAAATCTTGGACTAGCTTACAAATATTAGTATGCCCTTCTGAGATGAACCATAACTATTAAAGAATGACTGAAAATATTCAGAATCTCAAAACATAAGACTTAGATTTAAAATAAATTTCAAAACCGGGCATGGTGGCACACACCTGTAATCCCAGAACTTGGGGGGGTTGAGGCAGGAGGATCGTTGCGAGTTCTAGACCAGCCTGGGCTACAAAGTGAGCTCAAGGCCAGCCTGAACTGCATAGAGAGACCCTGTCTCAAAAAGTTAAAAAGTAAAGTAAAATAAGGTTCAAATATTAATAAAGGTTTTCTTACTATCTAATTATTTGATGCTGTATCTAGATTTTTATAATTGATATATCTTTGTGAAACACAATAATGACATTCGTTTTGGGGAACTGGTACATGTGCATATTACATCGTGACCACTTTTACGTCCCCTCCCCTGACCATCCCTTCTCCCCTCCCCCATGTGCTCTTCCCGTCTCCACAAAGTTCATCGATGTTAAACAGTTCATTTGATGTTGTATGAAGCAGCTTCCCTTAAGTCACTGAACGTGTTTAGGACACAGGAGTGCAGGTATTCAAAGCATCACTTCAACCTCTCTTACATTTAAAAATCCTGCTTTTAATATCATTTCCTGGCTCCACATATAAGCAATTTCTGATGTCTACTAGTGCTAGACTTTTATGCTACACCATAGGATCATCCTTTTATAAGACATTTAAATCCACAACCCAAGATTGGAATCTAAGTCAAAATTCAGTGGAGTGGTGCTATCCGACCTCAGAGCTCAGCTCTCAGCTCAGGTAATAATCAGAAGGAAGACTGTGCCTAGGCTCTGTCTACACATGCCTGAGGGACTTAAAAATCCATCCCAGCTGGCTGCTGGCAGGGATCTTTGAGAGCCCGTAAGGTCTAAGTGCTGGCAAAGCAGAGGAAACGAGTTTCACAATGGAAAATGTGGATAACGCCGACCAAGCCAGCTGTATGTACGTATTCACACCCCAGTCAGTCCCGTTCACTGTACCTCTGGCCTATACGCAGCGTCACTGCTCGTGGCTCCACACAGCCCGTGGAACATACGAGTTTCTGCGCTCATAATGCTTGGCTGAGTCCACTCCCTTTCCCAGGTTGCTTTGCCCCCACACTCTTCTTCTCTTCCTCCCATTACCTTGGTTTCCTTGGCGACTTCTTCTGCTCTACTTACCCCAGTTATTGGTGCTCTTTGGCACTCCGGCCTGCTATGCTTTCTTCTTAATCTGATTCTTGTTCTTAGCCATCTTACCTGCCTCCATGACACAGTCTGTGAGAATCTCTTTGTCATATAATAAAAGAAGCTGGGGTATTTTTATTTTCTTATAAGCCCTTTGGTTATAAAATGAACAAAGAAATACAACTCTTAACCACTACCCACACATATGCACCTCACCCTGGCCTTTAATACAATAAAGACTGACCATTCTCTTGCTTTGGAAGTTGAAATACAAGTCTAGAGATTAAGTATGCAAATTCCCACGTAGACCATGGCTAGGAGGAAGAGAACCGATGGAAAAGAAAAGGAATGAAAGGAGAACAGAAAGGCGGCAGAGGAGAGAGACTCAGGCTAAGCAGAGAGATGAAATATGATTGCTGAGTATAAGACCCAGGACACGATGGGTCTGAGAGAAACAACCTCTGTGTCCACTCAAAACCCTGTGGCTGGGCCTCACCACCAGCTCACATCTTTTCCAGGTATATAATCCAGTCCTAAATAAAGTAAACAGTGCGTGAAATGAAACCCAGCAGATACTATACTGATACCCTAAGATATTCTCTTCAGTAATGACTACTGCGTATTCCAACTAGAACTCTAATGGCACAAATAATTAACATTCAGATGATGAGCATTTTGTTCCTGTTCAGTAATAGGATTATATCCACTGCTTTTCATATGAAGAAGTGATATTTCTCTTATCATTAGGTTAGTAAGTTAATACAAATTAACTTCTTTGATGTATTTTTTAATAGACATCCTAATGACTCTTAGCAGGGTAGGGAGCAAGATTAAAATGGTCACCATCCAAATCATTGAAGAATGATTTGAATGCCGGGCGTGGTGGCTCACGCTTGTAATCCCAGCACTTGCGAGGTCGAGGCAGCAGGATCATTGCAAGTTCGAGACCAGCCTGGGCTACAAAGTGAGCTCAGTGCCAGCCTGAACTGCATAGTGAGACCCTGTCTCAAAAAGACAAAAAATAAGTAAATAAATAAAATGTTTTTACTTACATCCTTTATTACATTATATTATTTATAATAACATTATATTATTTATCATAACATATACTATTTATTACATTATTTACTTTACATCCTTTGTTATGTTAAAGGTCAGGGTGGGGTACACAGACTGTTTAAAGAATCAGTCCTTATTTCAGCACAGAATGGTGAGTTGTCTTCCATTATCTCTTCTTGATTTCCAATATCCTCCAGAAGAAATACAAGGTAAAGTCTAGAAAGGTTACTGGACACAATGTCAATAACATCTTAACACTCAACTGTCAAATCCAAAATTTTTTTTTAAATTTTACTTTATCAGTGTATGTTTGAGGTACATCTGCACACGCGCACTGTGAATGCACGGTGCATATATGACGCTTCTCATTTCTTTTTGCAGCCCCTCCCTCCCCACTCCTTTCTCTCTCCAGCTCGTAGCCTCCTTCCCTTTTGCCATAGATCCATCTCCCTGTTTCCTTTTGGGTGGGGGTGAGACAGGGTCTCACTAGGTACCTTAGGCTGGCCTTGAACTCACGGCTGAGTGCTGGGATTACAGGTGTCTGCCACCAAGCCCAGCTATCTCCCTACTTCCTATTGTCTATTTTTTTGTTCTAGTCTCTGATTTCTTTGTACTTTGAGCTTTGTAGTGAACCTCAGCTGGTCTCTCGTTGTACCCGAGAGAAACGACGGTGGGTATGAGAAAAATAAAGGCAAGAGACAAGAGCTGGGGTCAGGGGGAGTCACCTCTCGCCTGATGAGCA
This sequence comes from Dinomys branickii, assembly GCA_004027595.1. NCBI lineage: Eukaryota > Metazoa > Chordata > Mammalia > Rodentia > Dinomyidae > Dinomys > Dinomys branickii. The sequence continues at coordinate 47,766 of PVLD010002505.1, forward strand.
GGAGGACTGACACCAGCAGTAGGCGCATTTATTTTATACACTTGCAAAGTCAGTATCAGGGGCAGGTAATGTTGCCTAGCAACTAACGACTGTGATTGCCCAGCAGGATGCATTTTTTAATACTGAGGCAGCTTGACTGCTTGACCGATAGCCAGCTCCAATGGCTCCCAACAGAGCTTTTCATATAAGAGAAACCATATGATTTCCAAACTTGTGTGTCTGACTTATTTCACTTAATGAGCTCAAGGAACATCTGTTTTCCTACAAATGACTCAAGTTTGTCTCCACAGGACAGTAGTAGAACATGTATAAATCCCACATTTTCTTTATCCATTCATCTGTTGAATGGACCCTTCTCAGAAGAAAAAGTACAAATGCATTAAAAAATCTTCAAAACCAAAATATCATAAAAAAATATTGAGTAGAAACACTATATTTTGATAGAGACAAGTGCCTCATTCTATTTAAGCTCCTGAAATAGAGAAAACTACACAGCAGTCAAGAAATTAAATAAATAGCAACCAAAAGACTGATTATTTACATCCAAACCTGTTTCTGGCACTCTGCCCACCACAACCCAAGACCTCACAGCCGCCATGAGGAGACTGGCACTGATGGCGCACACCTCAAAGCAGATGCTTCTTTCCGCGCCCCTGGTCGTCCTTCTTCCTCCTCCATTGGTCTCTAGGGGATAACCATAAAAAATGGCAAGGGTTATGCGTTAGTCACTTTCTAGTCACTAAGAGAAAATACCTGGAACCTGAAGGGGTAGAGGTTTGTTTGGTTCAGTCCAAAGTCAGCTATCTGCAAGGGAGAAGCACCTGGTGGGTGGAAGAGACTGGCGGAGGGAGAGCGCTCACCCCAGGGCAGTCGGGAAGCAGAAAGGAAAAGGAGGAACTGGGAAGAACAACACACCTTCACCGGTCAGGTCCCTGGTGCCCCACTTCCGACCACAACCCACTGCTCAATGGCACATTCACCTACTGGACTCATACATGGGTGACTCTCTTATGAGTACAGTGCCCTGTGATCCAATCACCTTCCAAGTGCATATGGCTTTGGGGAGAGATTTTTAAATCTAATCATAATGCGCTAGAATAATCAGAGACCATAACCCCCAAAGCCTTCACTCATGCTAGCATTTTATAAAATAAATACAAGCTTTAGCAATGCTAGCAAATAATAGACAGTGGGAAGAACTCCGTTCTCAAACATATCCACCGTGTCTAGCATACATCTGAGTTTTGGAACAGCATGTGGGTCATTTTTCACTGTTTTACACAAATGGGCCAAAGCAAGCCTTTGTGTATTGGTCCCTGGGATGTGTATTTCTTCAGTATAGTCTGATATCCATTAGTTCAAAAGCTGGCCAGCTCCAAACTCAAATTTGTTACATATCTAACAATTTTTAAACCACCCTCCAAACAAATTTTTAGTTATTTAGGATCTGCCTGCTTTGTAGACCTCCAAGAAACCTCACCGAACAGCTGTGACCTACTGGTAAGGTAGGTCCTTGTAGTTGTGAGCCACTGCTGCCTTTTGGAGTTCTCTGGCCCAGAGTCCCTGTGTGGCTACTGAGTTATGCTTTCTGGATGATCCCCGCTGTAGTCCCAGTCTCCTGGGAGCACCATGCCATCCCTCCTCTGCTGCATGGTGTTTCCCTCACCGCAAGCATTTGAATGGTCTCACGCAGGAGGCAACTTCCCCTCTCCCAAATCCCTATCCAGATAAATGCCACTCCAAAAAAGCTGGCTGTGCATTGCTGCCTATTGTGGTCATTTTTCATTGATCAGCCCCTAAACCCCTACACACAATCATTTCATTTCATTATTTAATCCACTCAAGCAGACAGTTGGCCGCCGAGGTGTTCTAATGGCTATGAAATAGCATGTCAGACCAAACGCCGGATAACATTCCTGACATCAGGTTTCACATTTGGCAGTTGACTTTAAAAAATTCACCTACAAAAACAAGCACTTTTGGCTTTGAAGACCAAAAATCAAATTTTAGTTCTACCACTTATAGCAAGATGTGGCCAGGTCCCTGGCTTCTTTCCTGAAAAACAGTGATGACATTACCTTGTAGATAAGGCTGGTTACTGGATAAAATGGGCTAATATTTTCCCAGTCACTGGTGCAGTATTTATATATTTGATATAATAACCTCTGCTTGCTAAAGGTACTATAGAATACAAGTATGATATGAATAGGACCCTCTTGGAGGTCCAATTTTTTCTTTTTTACAGAACTTATGGCAGTAATAATTAAATGATTAAGTCTATAACTGATTTGAGGGTATGTCTTCCCTAAAATTAAAAAAAAAAGGAATCTAAACTAGAAAAAAGACTGGTGTCCACCTTGTTTTCTGGATACAGCAGACACAAGGTATTTGTGGAGCGAGTGATTGCGTGAACCAAGTAGGGGAGATAACGCACACTCTCAGATCTGAGGGAGAAGGGCCCGTCCCTGACGAGGGTAGTGAACAGCAAGAGGGGTGTTCTGGGACATGACCAGGCTTCCTGAAAGGATGATTAGAATGCATTTCCTAGGAAGGAAGGCAAGGAGATAAGGTAGGCAAAAGTGTAGAAGTTGGAAGGGTGCACTGTTGCTGGAGAGGAGTGGACTGGCTGAAAATATTCTTCAGTGGAAATAATTAGCAATAAGATTGGGAAAGAAGTTTAGCAGTGGAGCTTGAAACTATTTTTTCAAACTTTCTTTTTTTTTTTCAGTACCAGGGATCAAACTCAGGACTTTGAGCCTGTCAGGCAGGCACTTATTCCACTGAGCTGTATTCCCAGCCCTTCAAATTTTCTATTACCATAGAGCAAGTGGAATCTAGTCAGCTCAGCTGAGGCCTGAAATAATACTTCCCAAGTTCTGCCTAAATCTATACCATAAATCGACAGTATGAAAGAGGAAACATCAAAATTCATACCCTCAGACCAAGTAACATACACTACATTAGTTACAATTGTATTCCCAGGGTAACAGTGAATTACAGGGTGCTTTAATGGACCCTCCTAAATAGGCAGACAGAGGCTTTTTACCTTCAGGGTTTATTTTCAGTGGAGATAGTAAAGCCAAATCCTGATAACAAACATACAAATATAGATATATTTCCATGCACCTAAGATAATTACAAGGGTGTTAGTCTCCAAATTAGATGTCATCTGAACTCATAAAAGGAACAATTAACCTAAAATGTAAAATACCCAGATCTCCTCTGAGACTTAATGACCTGGCATCCTGTTAAATAGTAACCTAATCACCGATTCTCCCCAACCAAGGCCTGAAATAAGCCCCCAAAGACTCTTATACCCAGCACTCTCTTTCAACAGGGAAAAAATTTGCCCAATTGTGTTTATTTGTTTGTTTGTTTGTTTGTTGTCTTTTCATGATCTTTAAGCAAACGATTCTTTTCTGAAGGCTCCTTGAAAAGCAATGACTGCATTTTAGCAATCCCTTACTAAGGGAAAGTTAAGTAGGGTGGGAATTGTATATAAGTCATCAGCAGGGATATGAGCTCAAGGACAAGAACTAGGAATCATTATCTAGTAGATTGTCCCTGGGAGGCCAGGTCCTAATGTTATAGGCAGCTGAGTTAGACAGAAATATTATAGGCAGTCAGACAGGGTCAGGCCCTGGAAGGAGCCAACATGAAAGACAAGGTACCTGTGGGCCAGATCTTAAGATAAAAGGGGCTAAACACATATACCTACATACCTCCCTAGGTGTAAACATCAGGGATTGGTATTCTAAATAGGTAGCAACCACCTTCAAAAAGCCAGGAAGAGTCCCTAGCCCAACCCGCCAAAGGAAAAGCCCCGCTCTGCTTGCAGGCCCGCTTGCTGCGGGACTCGCTTCCCCATGTGATCCCAGTTTACTCATTTTACCTGTACAGTTATACTTGCAGTCTTATTGGCTGACCATAGTTTTGTCCATTTCCCCTACTATGGACTCACCTCACCTCATGGTTTTTCTCTATAAAAGTCCCTAGAAAAGACAGAGTCCTGGGTAACCCACTCTGGGCCCCCATTCTGTCCCTCTCTTAGACAGAAGCTTTCTTTCCATCAATAAAATATATTCTGCTCTTAACCTCCGTTGCTCCTAAAATTCATTCTTCAATTTTGGAGAACACGAACTCGCCCCAGATATTGTTCAGGTTGGGAGTTTTTATTTTCCTGTATCACTAACACCTATGAGGAACCAGTGACACCTGATCCTTGGGTCTTCATACCTTCAAAGAAAGAATTCAGACAAGATACCGAGGCAGTCATAGAGTGTAGGTAGAGTTCATGACAAAATGATAGATTTTTCAGAGCAATAGAGAGAATGCAACTTCAAGCATGAAGACTGGCAAGCACCAACATTACATTTTCACTTACTAAGGTCTAGGGTTACATATTTAAACAAGTCTTTCAAGGAATATCATTTTTCTCCCATTGAAGTCATAGCTATTTTACAAGGAAAATGAGATGTTTTGACCCATCTCAAAGGGAAGAAGGTTTCTATTCACCCCATAGGTGAAATGTTTCTGTTTAATTTGTTTTGGGACCTTGAGATTTGGTCGAACACCTGATCCATGATCCGGCCTTTGTAGCGGTTCCGGCCTATCAGTGTATTCAGGGTCTGACACATTCTCTTGGGCTAAAGTTTGAAACCATAGGTTTCTTTGATTTTTATTTATGGCTAATGATTAAGAAAACAAAGGAAAAAAGATAAAAGTCACATTTCCTTTGTTTGTCATGTATAGCCGGCTAACTGGTTAATTTGTAACTAGGATAAAATCCTCAGGCCTTTTCAGTTCTTAAAAACTGGCAAGTAAATGGGTTATAAACCTGGCTACAAATCCTGCAACACCCCACCCTTTCTCTAATCAAAATACTTTGTGTTTGAATCTTCATGGAAAATCTCAGTCCTGCTGTATGATTCCTGATCATGCATAGTCAGTGTGTTTTGCTTCTGTTATAATTAAGGGCTCCACTGAGGCATCTTTTCCAATGCTATTACTCTCTTCCAAAAGCTTTCTGAGGCTTCCATGTGCTTTTCCAATTCAACTTTGAGCAAATACTTGGGGGAGCTAAAAACCTGGGATGGTGGCCACCATCTTCTTTTTTGTAAACGCTGTTTATGTGATAGAAGTAAGAGTTATTTATTAAGTAACTGATAAAGAATGCATTTTTGTAACTGAGCACCCCTTCACTCATTAATTAGAGAATCCCATTTCTATCTAAAAAGGACAAAAAGGATGGGGATGCAGTCCAATTATAGAACACTTGCCAAGGATAGGTGAAGCCTTGGATTCAACCTCCAGCATGAAAAGAAAAAGGAAGGAAAGGAGGAAGGAAGGGAGGGAGGGAGGGAAGGAGGAAAAGAAAGAGAAAGGGAGAAAGAGGGAAAGAGTATTAAAATGTTATAGTCAATATTTTAATAATAATTAGCTCTGGATGGTAGAATTATGGATAATCTTTTTTTCCTCATTTTGTCAATTAATAATGTTGAATTTTCAAATGTGAACAGGAATTAAATTATATAGTAATTTAAAATAAAACAAAAAAGTAAAACAATAGCTTCTCACCAGGTTCTGTAATACCTGACTCATGGTCTCCTCCAGCCTTGAGGCCCCAGTACCATGTAAATGATCCTACCTACAGTGTCCCCTCTCTGTTTGTCCTTACTATGGCTGAGGACAAAGCAATGTGGTGATTCAAATTAGCTCAGTTAACATAACCTTGCATGGGTCTGGTTAAAATGTACACAAAGAGTTTTATACCTTCTGCACAACACTGCAGGATCCAATTTAAAACATCTTGTGTTTCAGCTGAAACCAAAGCAATGACAACTCGTCTAAATTCCCTAAGGTAAGACCCGAAATGCACTGAGTGATATATAATAGCGATCTCCCCAGAAAAGCCATTTTTGAAATCTTACCATGTGGGAAGACTAATGTGTCTATTAAAAGCGAAAATGTGAACTCCAGGTCTGCTCATTGGGGACTGATCGAAGTGCAGTTTTGCTAAATTAGCTATAGAATGAATGTGAAAGAGGAGGCTAACAATAAAATTATACAAAATAACATATCTTTGGTTGGGATAATCTATACATATGATTCCAATACGAAGCAGATAATCAAATAGGCTAAGCAAGAATTTTAAGTAGTTGCTGAACACAAAGCAATGCCTATTAAAGCAAATCTATTTCATATCAGTGAGAGAAATGACTATCAATATTTATTGTTGGGAAGAATAACCTATTTTAATAAAGTCAGACACTGATGAAAAGTTGCTTGATAAGTGAAACATCTTTCTAAACTAAGTGTGACTTCAATCCCAGAAAGCCAATACTAAAAGGGCCAACAAGGAACAAAGAGTGTCAGTAGGAGGTTTCAAATTCTAGGAGGCTCTACAGCATGAGCATCTTCCTACTCCCCAGTTTGCTCTCTCGTGTAGCACAGTGTTCAGGCCCCTTTGTCATGCTCTTATGGAGCAGTGTTTATCAATCGTTTGGCCACTTTGGGTTAAAGTCAAACTCATTGGCTCCTGCTACACAACACATATGAGTCTATTAGAAGCCTGAAGGAACGTGTTTATGAAACCCTTGGAGAGCCAGAAAGTTTTCGCTTTGCAGATGACTTCAGATGTTTTACTGTCCCTGTTCCTGTCTCCCTTTCACTCACTTAGTACATCCCCAGATGCACAATTTTGACTTTAAAACATAATTAAGCAGGAAGATATTTAACAGTATGGAAATATTCTCTATTAAGCCGGGAACATAAATTCTCCTCTATACAGTAGAAGAAAAACATCTGTTCATCCAGCTCTTCTCTGGCTTTTATAAGAAAGCTCAGAGGTTTTATATACAAGAACAAAAAACACACACCCAAAGGCCCAAAAGAATGAGAAAAGCAACCACGAAACAGGCAGCAGAGGCAGCACGCAGAGAAGGTGCCCTGGGTACTGTGCCCAAGGCAGCCCGCAGCCTTGACTGCTTTGCGAGATTTCAGGCTGAGCTGAAGCAGATGTTTCGCGGCCACCAGAGAGGTTTAGGTACTATGCATGCCTGGCTGCCCAGCGAAGGAAACATTACTGCATCAAACACTTAGTACAGTCTGTTCAAGTCTTCTGCTCCCTTTGTTCTCAGAGCTCTTGAAAATTAAAAACAAAGGCAAAGAAAGCTCTGCAAGTAAGAGAGAAAAGATGGTCTCTTCTGAACTGACTGTCGCAGCTTCTGCCCTGGCTTTGCAGAGAAAAATCACAAACATGTTACTAAATAAAACGCTACAGAGAACACAGAGTATATTAACTGGTAGCCACATGAGAAGAAGAAGTCCATATTATCTGAATAAGCAATGAGTGACGTTTCATTCCTTTGGCTAACAAACGTTTGTTCAGTGCATTCTACGTGCTGGTACTGCGCTTTGTACTGAGGATCACCTGGAATGTGGAGAAGCCTGCATGCTAACAGAAGGGAAACACAACAAAACTAGGAATAAATAAATTCAGGTAATGTTAAGTGCTGGGAAATTAAATTAGGTGAGATAAAAGTATGAAGAAAGTGGATGGGGAGGGATGGGAAGGAGGCACATTGGTACTTATTGCGGATAAAGGGATCCGGAGGAACTGCTATAAACCAACTGGAATTCCAGGAAGGCCAAGCTTAAGCTGCCTGCTAAATGTTACTTAAGCCATGTTCATTCATTCAAATAAATATGAACTGGACACAACTACTGTGTTCCAGACACTGCATGGGATGCTAGGGATGTGAAGTAAGCAAAAGAAACACGTCTGCCCACTGACACGCACGTCTGCAAGGGCGGCAAGCATTTATCAGCGTACAGGCAAAGAACTAGAGAACTCATGCTGCTCACTGCAAAACATGCAAAAAAGGAAGCTACATTTGCAAGTAGGTGCTAAATCCATTAAACCTCATTGACACTCGGATGTTTTCTAGCTTCCTCAACCAACTGAGATCAGCTAGAAGGGGAGCAATGGAGAGCAGAAAAATCTGCAAAAACAGAAAGGCAGGTTGGAAGGCTCCCAGCCTAAGGGGTCTGAATGTCTGGAAAGGTAAGAAGACACCCCCAAGGCTTGAGAGGATCACACCAAGGAAAGGTGCCGATGAAGGTAAACTAGTGTCTGGGGCTGGATGGCACCTTAGGTAGGTTACCGGAACTCACACACAATTTCTCGGATGAGGCAACTGAAACCTAAAGAAGTTAAGTGGCTCTTGCTCAAGGTCACAGAACAAGGTGATCAAAAATCCACAGATAGACTCTCAGCCTACTTGTCCATGAAGTGCTTACATTAAAACATATATGATTCAGTCCCAGTAAGAGAAGTGATGTGTGCTTTTCTAAGATTTGATTAAAATTTAGAAATAAAGAATTAGAATTTGCTAGCAGACTCAGAATTATGAATTTCAGAAATACCTGTAAGCCTCCCATAAAACAAATCAGGATTTTGTTAAGAACAAAATTGACCTCCAGACAGGGTAAACATGAAACCCTCCCGTTAGGTGAGGGATTTGCTGAGGCTCATTAATTCCGAGCAGGGCTGTTTTCTGCCCAGCATTCTTCAGTGTGTGTTTTCATTTTTCTTGCTTGTACTTTTTGGGCATAGAGCCCAGCTCTCTGAGACTTCTGGATCCAGGCATCAGCAAGCAGCTGCTGCCAAGCGCACACACAGGAGCCATCCCACAGCACGAGAAATGAAGATAAACCACTGCTTATTGCTAAGTGTAAACCTTATAGTTCCTTAGAATAGTGACGCTCTATATTGTTGGGACGCTCTAAGTGGTGACTTATCTTCATTCCCCTGACACAGAGCTGTCAGCCTGAGCGGGTAGACAGAAGGCCCAGCTAAGGGTGGGTTTCTCAGGACAAACAGGCTGAGCAGAAGGATTAAGAGTATGAATTCTTTAGAATCAGTGTTGAACGCCTGAACACCCCCCCAAATGCCTGAAGGTAGGGGACTTTGTCCTCATCTCCCTGATAATCCTTTTCTTACAGTAAGTAATGAGGATAAGGTGGTTTGCCATTTCTTTCTGGAGTTTAATGTCAGTGGTCAGTTGCTCATGCTCAGATTCACTGACCACAGAGCACAGGTTTTTAGGTAACAGCAACAGCATTGAATTCTGCTTTCACCAAGGATTTGTTTACTGAAGAACAAAAAGCATCCAGTTACTTCACCCTGTGTGCCAAAACCATGTGAGGTAATAGATGTGCTATCAAAGCGAAGTGGTCTCAGCCAGGTGCAGGTTGCGCGGCTCCACCAGGGATCTCTCTAGATCCTACAGAATGGGGAAGCAAAGTACTTCCTGCCCTCAGAGTCAGCCTTCTCTGTCCAACACTATGCTCCCTATCCGCAAAAACTGGAAAAGGGAAAGATTAGGGTATATAAATTTTATTCCACTGAATGTGTTCTTTTCCTTCTTCTTCCCCCAGTCTCCCAAGGTAGAAAGGGGTGACTCTTAATTTCCTTCCACACAGAAAGACATAGAAGCAAGCCCTACTATAGCTTTGTGTCATAGACAAGAGTGTCACTTCCAGGTCCTGCCCACGTCCTTCCCACGTTGAAGGAGAGAGATGACGATACTGCAAAACCCTCTCTCCAGCTAATAGCCTGGCTTTGGGGTCTATTGTCTTGCTGTGTGATCCTACTTTGCAAGTTAGAAAGTCATTATGTTCTCTTCCAAGGAGCATGAGCTGCTCAGGCTAATTGGAGGCCCTCAAGAACTCTGAAAGAAAAAGAGAAAAGCACAGTAGTAATTTTCAGATTGTATCCCTTTCACCTGTAGATGCTACTCAGGTCATGGGTTGGGCACTGGCATAATTTCTTTTTCATTACAGATAATTCTGCAGGGATGAATGCATATATTTGTATGTATGTGTGAGTCTGTCAACATAAAATCCTAAAAATAGAATTGCTTAAAACTATATTTCTGGGTGTTTGCAAAGCTTGAAACTCAGTGTGGAAGGCTGAGAGAGGGAGAAGAAGTGAAACTTTGAAATTGTATAGGAAAAGAAAATTCAGAAATATTACCAAAATAACTTATCCGGATGCCACTCACATTTCTCATGCCAAAGGTCCAACTCCGGAGAAAACCAAACATCCACAAGGTGCCTGCTTTTCCACTTCAGCGGGTCAGGTTTCCCGTTTCTTTCCCCCTCGGGCTGTAGCTCCAGGTTATTGCAGGGAGTGCTCCTTTGCCCTTCAGATTTCCTTTCTTTGCAGTGACCGAGGAAACTGCTAACGGTTTCAGACTCTGGGTCACTGTGTTTCATGTCAACTAGGCCTGTAGCCACATTACTCATAGAAAATAAATAAAAGAATAACTAGACAATTGCTGTGGTAATTTTTTCTTCTGCAGTTCATTTCTTTGCCATTCCTTATCCCTTTATTTTCTACCTTCTCCCACAACAAATTATACTGAATGAAGTCCCACTGTGCTGTAATTGTTGTAAGGGTTTTCCCTTGATACGTTGTGCATACAGTTTTCCTATTAAACTCTCTTATTCGCTCGCTCCCTGAGTGTCCTTCCCCCATCTAATTCCCCCACACTGTGCTGCTTCTCTTTTGCCTGGGTCTGTCTGCTATCACACACTCTGTTACTTTACCAAACTTCCGCACATACATTTGTGTCTCTTCCTTTAAGTGTAATTCCGTAAATGCCTGAGTCACACGCCCCCATAGTCTTCTAGTCTTTACCTTATCATTTCTCCATTTGCAAAAATTATTATATTACCCCTCATCACCATTTTCAGTTTGCATTTTTGCCATGTAAATGCACAATAAAATTTTCTGCAGGATTACACTTGGAGAAGGAAAGTAATAAGCAAGAGAGACCCACTTTGGCTCTATTGAAGAAACTAAAGTAGGAAAACACTATATTCAACTGTTTTCATGAGCATCCTTAGATGCATTTGCATTGTTGTAGTCCTTTAATTAAAAATAAGGGTCAAATCAAACTATTTTCAGAAATTGTAATGACTCAGTTAGTCAAAAAGGATATCACTGCTGATGTGGACATAATACAATTATCTTATGACAAGGACATAAACCCCTGAACCAGATGGCCTGGCAATTGAATTTCTACAGGAATTCAGAAACTTATTACAGGAACCACCCTGCACTCCCAGAATGAGACTATACTTCTCTACAAGAACAAAATATCTCAGAAATGTCTAAGTGATTGAGTTTTATGCAAATAAAATTATCATACACTAAGAACTCTGCATCTCCATTTCCTGTGATAACAAGGTAAAAATCTCCAAGAATACAAAGAGAAATTTGGTGACTTTTGCAAACATGATCTACCATGTGTCTCACTGACTGAATGCAGGCACATAGAACGTTAGAAAGAGGCACAGAGGGTTGGGTGGTGTGAGAATATTCAAGAAGCAAGGAGAAGGAACACGGAAGGAAAAATTCTTCCAAGACTAGGCCCTGAAGCTACACTGACCTCACGTAATGCATTTTCAGCCTCGTTTTAACACTTCTTCTCAGTCTCATTAGGACCCCCACGCCAATCTTGCCTCCTAGCGCTATGAAGTTGTATGTGCATGTTGTGTTTTCACAAGAATTTTCCCTCAGCTCTCTGGCCATCTTTGTACTAAATATTCACAATAAAGAAGACAGAAGAGCCATATGTTGACCTCTGTGGTATCGGCAGCCAGAAACTAAGGCCAAAATGATTAACTATCACAGTACTTAAATAAACTCAGTAATACTTCACCTTGGAGTGTCTTTCAACATAGCTTCAATTTGGGAATCACAGTATGTATACAATCTGGGTGTGGTGAAAAAATTTTATGTCCATTATGTTCTTTTGGATTTCTTGCTGATTCCTGGAATACTTTTGCTCTTACAGAATGTAGGACTGAGTCATTCTCAGAATAATTGGCTTGCTTACCTGCAGTAGCAGCAGCTCTAACAGGACCTGGGTAGATAGAGGAGCCTCTGCAGAGAGGGTCTTGCAGATTGCCGTTACTGCGTTTCATCTCAACTGCAGCCTTGTAACCCCGTCCTCGTAACATGAAGTCTTCCATATCTGTTTAAAATGAAGAAATCATCAACAGAAACAAGAACCAAAAGGCAGTTCAGGTATTTCCCTGAAAATGAAAACAATCTTCTCATCCCAACCCCCCATCAGCACCTATGTCTTTGAGGGTAAAATAGATAAAAAGAGGGATAATATTTTAATATTAGCGTATGTTATGGTTTGTGCCTGCATGTCCCCCAAAATCCTCATGCACTTATGGGTGGCTTTTAGAGTTTATGACTGATCCATGATCCAATTCTGGGATTATGGGTGTGAGAGCTATACCCTAGGGCAGATAGTTTGTATATGAAGGGAGAGAAAGAGGCTTCAGGCTGCCATTCCTGCCTGCCATTCCTCCCTTCTTGTGCCTGTTGCTTTGCTGTGTACCGCCACTGGGAACTATTGCCCCCTGCCATGTGCCACTCTGACTCAGAACCAGCCAAGTATGAACTGAAACCTCCACAAACTGCAACCTAAATAAACCTTTCCTTCCTTCATTTTGGGTGTTGGGTATTTTGTCTCAGCAACAAGAAAAAAGTACCTGAGACAGCGTAATAGTATTATTACTGTACATTACATGATACTGATTTGTTTAAATTAAATACAGGTGTACAAAACCATATGCATTTTTAAAATTGCAGGTAAAACTTTGCACATTACACAAGTTGAAATGATTGTCTATGAGTAAGGAGGAGGGAGTAGGAATAAACCCGGAGGATTAAAGGAAATTATTAATTAAGTAATTAGTAGATAAAACATTAATACTAAGTAGCAGTTAAATAAAACTAATGTTCAAGGTAATTCTGAATGCAAGAAACAAATCCTTGGACTGGAGAATGGACCAGTCTTGGTGAATGGAAGATACATGATCAATGGTGAGTGCTAAGAAGGAGCCCTACACAAAGTGCACCTCCAGGCACAGCCCAGGTTCAGACTGAAGGAAATCACTGGTAAATCACTCCCTTTCCAGGTACAGCTCAGAGAGGAGAAAGACTGGTAGAAAAATTGCCCTGCCTTGCAGAGGTTAGCAAACAGTTTCCTAGCAATATCTTCAAAGAGTCCATCGTAGGCTTCCAGCCTCTAAACGGCACCAAAAGACCAGGAGATCTATGATTCTTCTAAGAGTCATAAAGACACGGTACTGAAAGCCAGCATCCGAGTGGCCTTGCGATAGGAACATGAGCACTGCAGCAGATGACAGACCAGGCTGATTATCAGAGGCCAGATGGGATCTCGGCATCTCAGCAGATGCTGGCAGCGAGAGACGATGATGCTTGGGGACCAGATGGGTTGATGTTCTGCTCAGCAGATGCCAGCCTGGACAAATGAATTCACAGACCTAGTGCTTCTTCCACCCTGCCCTTCGCCCCACACTGATGCCCTGATGCCACAAAGCCCTTTGGGATTTGGAAGCAATTCTTTTTCTTATATGAAGTATGGTGTTAGAAGAAAAGCTCAGTTGAACAAGAAAACAAAGGAGTACTGTGTCCTGGTTTGACTGAGCTTTGCCTGTGAGGCAACATGGAAGCACGAACTAGAGATTAAGTAAATCCATGCGTGCCCTGAGAACCCATCCTGTCTAAAATGCTTCCATGAATTACCTACACAGTGATTTTTCAGGCCAGTAATGGCTGTTGAAAGCTTCAGGGAAAGCAAACTTGTGTGCTGAGAGAGAGAAAGCAAGACGTGCCAATGGATAGAAAGTATGCACTGTTGGCAGTTAGCAGGCTTGGGTTGGACCTCGGTAGTTGCATGGTGACCTTGGGAAAGTCACCTAACCCCTCCTTCCTCTGTGTCCTCATTTATAAAGTGGAAATGATGATAATGACACCTATTTCTCAGGGCTTCTGTGAGGATAAAATGAGATGATGTATGCAAAGTTGTTCTGTAAATTATAAAGCGTAACTGTTAGCCGTCACCCTTTTATCACCATATATGAACAATAAGCAGCCTTTAGAAAGCATTTGTTTAGATTCTGAACATCTAATACAGTCACGGGGAAGCGCTTATGAACTGAAAGAATCTGACTTATTTGCTTTGCTTTGGTCTTGTTGGGAAATAATGTTATCTGAGATTTTTCATTTGTTAGTTAGAACCATCCAGAGGTGACAGTTTTGCCCAGACCTCAAACTGTTACCTTTATGGAGGACCAAACTTTGATAAATCTTACTTCCCATTTTGTTCTTCTGCCTCTGTGTGTCTCTGTCCTAGATGACATTCCTCATCCTTGCTTGACAGTAAGACCTCAGGCCTGGAGCAGCTGGTGATGTAGCTCAGTGGCATAGCGCCTGCTGGTAAGCATGAGGTCCTGAGTCCAATTCCCAGCATCAAAAAGGAAAGCTCTCAGTCCTGAGTGGGCTATACGAAAAATCAGGTGGTAGTTCTTACAACCTTTCATGGAGATCACACTTATGAATTTAAACCTGACTTGCCTCTTTGCCAATCCAATGTATTCCTTCATTTTTATGAAGGATATATGGCCCAATGGTAAACTTGTACAAAGACGAATGATGGTAATAAGATAGGTAAGTTTGGATTCTCCTCTGTAGGTTGGGCCCCATATTGGGTACCAGTTATTAGAGACCCTTTTTCACTGTTGATGAATGTTATTGAGGACGCCTGCAGTGACCCCCCAAACTCCTGCCTAGGGTATGGCACATGGTAGGAAAGAAAAAATGATTAAGAGACAAAGTAGAGGGTGCAGTGGGTATTCTGGGATGACCACTTGCTTTGGGGGAACAAAAGGCCCCCAATGTCCATCTAGCCACCATTTTAATGCCTGGCAGGGGAGGGGGTTGCTTGCTTTCCCTGGAACAGCATAGGAGCAGAGGTAGAATGGGCAAGTTTAACATCATAAAGGAAATAAGCCAAGATCCACCCCCACACCTGGGTGCTAATCTCACTGAGAGAAGAAGTGGGATTTTCACACTCTAAAACCAGCCCCCAAGGCAGGTAGGGTAAAGAGAGCCTAGGATAGATACTATGTCAATTTGTGATTTGTGCTCTGCAACAGTTCACTCATATCAAAAGCCGGCAAACTTGACATGGCCACTTGGCTTAAATACATGGTCCAGTGAGTTTTTTATTAAACCACACAAGTGTGGATTACCCTATTACCACATTTGTGATCCCGTGGTGATATATAAATTCTTGGGGCTGGAGACTTAAATCAGTGGCACAGCACCAACCTGGCAAGTGTGAGGTCCTGAGTTTGATCCCCTGTATCTTCCCAAAAATAAATAAATATAAATTCTTAAAGCATAGTATTTTCATTGGTCTATTGTTCACATAAAACTATGTCCTAATGGAAATACCAAGACCACCATTCTCTGTTATGAAAAGTTCAGTTAAGTTAAATAACCAGAGAAGGATGTTTTCCTGCCCGCTGAATTTACCTTGTACATTCCTTGTTCCACCAGGGCTGCATGCTAGATTGAAACGCCCACTTTGAGGTTCAGCCCCAAGATGTTATATCAGAGTAAATTAGATTGAGAAGCAGTTCAGCATAATAGAGCTAAAAAATGGGAACATCAAAAAGGCCAGAGAGGTCACTAGGACCAGGACACCAGAAAGGAGAGTCTGGAACAGAGAAAAAACATCAGTGCCGATCTCACCAGCCACATGCTGACATCTCTGTCCCTCACGTCCTTTCTTCCACTCCCTCTTCCTCCACAATCATGAGTACTCTTTACACAACTTCATATGTGTACTTTTGAATGTTTGTTATCTTAAAATTTTTATTAATCAGTTTCTCTAATTGAGTATATTTTTAAATACCTAAGTTTCTTCATTTATTTTCTGTTGGTCAATAATTAATTTTGGTTATTTCTATACTTTTACAGTTACTTTATTTTTCATTATTAACTATAATCTAATATAAAAGCTAGAATTTTCTTTCCATAATCTCCTCATCCCAGTATGGAGCTCTGTTTTGCTTTGTGTTGTTTTGTTTTACACAGAATAAGTTTAGAAATATTTAGGCTACGAATCCCAAACCAAAGCTCCTACCTTCAATCTGCACTTGAAATTATCAACCAAAGAATTTGCCTAAAGAGACTTAAAAATTCAGATCATCTGCATCTGATATGTAAGAAGAGTTAGCATTGACTGGACCCTGAAAATGGAACAGACACTGTTGTTCCTCATGTATTCACTTACTTAACACTCACAAAACACTATGAAAGACATTCTCTTACTGCCAAAGTTACCTTGCCCTTCATTAATGGGGCTGGGATTTACCCCACCTTCTTAACCACTATACTGCTGAGGCTCAGTGTAATACAAAGGAATGTAAAAAGTTCTACCACACAGCCTGCAGAGCTTTTATTTTCAGTAAAATCTCTTCAATGTCAAGGTGAACTTTGCTTCATATTTTTAAGGAAGACAGCATATAACTTTCATTATAGAAAGCAATAAAGCATCTTGCACCCAATATAAAATAATAAAATCACAGTGAGCTATGCGTGTGACAATATGATTCTCATTGACAAAATTGACAAGTTCAGATATTATAGTAAAATGGATGTTTATAACAGAAATCCAGAAGGGCTTCTATGTGACATTAATAAAACTCAAAATTAATCCTATTTATGCAAATTCTCTCATAGCTCCCAAAACAAGCCAAATAAAGGATGTTAGTCCTGAAAACTCGACTTTTTTTCATTTCATATACTGACTGGTTGATGAAGTGAATACAAAGTAAGTAAATTCAATTTTCTCTCTTGTCTGTTTATTAGAACCTACAAACTTCAAATATCCTTGTCAACCAAGAGATATCAACATACCACCTGCAACAGATAGGCTGGGGTTTTTGTTTCCAACAGCTATTTATCCCCTTTATGGAAAATATATCCTTTATTTCCTTTGAGAACACCATACCCTTCCCCCATCTCCTTCCATATGGATCAGGCAGGGTTTACCTGACTTGTAATATCCAGAGGTAAGTACGTAGTCAGTGCCTGGTTAATTAGCATGATCCACTCCAACATTCTCAGCAACTGGGTCAAGGATGGGATGTGAACCATGACAAACCCATCAGAGCCAAAGAATATCAGCTCTAAAGCCACTGGAACTCCAGAAAAAAATGGGTGTTATCTTATTAATTTTGTTAACCTAGAAGAAAAGAGGCACATCTTTTTGTTTGCCGCCTATTACAGGAAATTTGGGGATAAAATCAAGAGAACAAAGCAAAACTGAGAAAGTATATACAGATGCCTGGCAACATCATATAAGTCCTTAGCTTTTACTATACTGAACTCAGTACCTATGAAATCATTAGGTCTATGACACCTACACCCACATGCACGCAAACATTTTTCTACAGAACTGTCTTGGTTACTTTTGTTGCTGAGACAAAATGCCCAACACTCAAAATGAAGGAAGGAAAGATTTATTTAGCTTACAGTGTGTGGAGGTTTCAGTCCATACTTGGCTGGCTCTGAGGCAGAGTGGCACATGGCAGAGGGCGAATGCTCATGGCAGCAGAGCACAGCAAAAGCAACTAGCAAAAGGGAGGAATTGCTGCAAGCAGCCTCCTTCCT
This sequence comes from Dinomys branickii, assembly GCA_004027595.1. Classification (NCBI taxonomy): domain Eukaryota; kingdom Metazoa; phylum Chordata; class Mammalia; order Rodentia; family Dinomyidae; genus Dinomys; species Dinomys branickii. The sequence goes on from PVLD010002505.1 coordinate 65,344, forward strand.
TCCCTTACATTGTAAACAGGCTCCTCCCACCCAGGGGGCGTGTAGCTCTCACACAGTCTCCATGCCCTTCTTTTCCACAGACTCAGCACGTGTACAAAGTAAGCACCCTGGCTTCCTGCTGAATCACTCAGCCAAACCTCTAGACTCCCCAAGTTGACACAATGTATCAACCATAACAAGAACTTTTTTCACATAATATCCTGTTTAAAATATTAGAGCAGCCCTGAGCTGCCTGGGGACAGTGGACAAGGCAGCCTATAGTCCCGCCACCACTGCAGTCCACTTTTGTCTTGCTCTGTCTGGTAACAAAAATTTTCCTTCTCAATTACGTAAGTCAAAAATCATTAAAATTGCTCTGGATGGTAGTGCACATCTGTAATCTTAGTACTCAGGAGACTGAAATGGGAAGATCATGCATTTATGGGCTACCTAATTCAAGGATTGACCAAACTACTTAGTGAAATCTTGTCTCAAAATACAAAAAAAAATCATTAAAATTATAGTACAAAAATTATACAGGATTTCAGGGAAGGAAAAAAATCTTTCTTTGCTTATCTTAGATTCTGTTGCTGAGCTCCTCTAAGCTAGACTGACAAAAGACAGACTAAAGAGAGAAAAGTGGCAGAAGGTTGTTAGCTCATGCAGCATGCATACAAATGGGAGAGCTCAGTGATGGGTAACTCAAAGGGAGGGTTAGAACTTGGGGTTACACAGCATCTCAACCAAGAAAAATAATTTTGTAGAGAAGTGAGGAGATAAAGAAAAGGACTTTGAACTTGAAGGGTTGGCAAATTGTTGGAGGACAGATACATGGGGAAACTGGGGGTAGGTAAGGGTATTTAGATGTATTTGTTTGTTCAGGCTCCTTCTCACTGCCATCTTGTCTCTAATGATAAAGCCATATCTCTTTCCTGGACAAGGAAGCATGGAAGGGAAGATGTGCCTGAAAGGAATTTACATTCTGTTTTCAGGTAGGCAGGGAAAGGCAGAGAGCTCAGCCTGAGTCTACTGTTTCTCATTTGTACTTAGCTCAAAATAATTCTTAACAGAATGGAATATTTTCATATTGTATATTATGACTATCTTCAGGGCAGAGGTGGAATATAGGGCAAAGAACTGAGACCTATAATCAGTGCTGAACCCAAGAAAACAATGCTGTAGTCACTTTTAATATCTCCCTTCTGAAAGTTCATACAAATAAAATTTGTTCACAAGCAACAGCAAAGGCAATCTTGCAGGAGAAAAGGAATTATTCAGGGACAGATTAAGACACATGAGCAATGGTTCGTGACAGGTGGCATTCTTGACTTAATGCCCCAGAACTTCCCTCTTCCCTGACCCTGACAAGCCCTTCTTGATTTCTCCTCTGTGAATCAGATGTGGGAAGTAAGCTCTTTTCTAGACACATAATTCTAAAATAAGTAGACTGCCTAGGTCCTAAGGGACTACACTGCCAGGGGGAACATGCTTCTGGCTGTCTACACAGCTGCTATCACCAGCCATCAGTCACTGACCACCAAAGATAACATGCAAGAAGAGGGATTCTTCAGTGATTCTATCCCACAAAAATAGAAGTTATAGCATTGGTAAAAATCTGCTAACTTCATAAATCTAAAGAAATAATAAATAACTAGGGGCAGATGAAAGAGATAAAAGCCATTATCTTTATAAAATATCATTTATTTCAATGCGAGAGGAGCAAATTTTTATGTGGATTCAGTAGAATTCACCTCCAAAGCAACAGAACAACACTTCCTTTCAATCCATAGAAAACCATACTCCTAATAAGCAATAGTCATAGATCCAGATGTCAAGTAAACCCCAGAATTCCAGAACTTCTTTCCAAAGCCCACAGGTAAAGGTAAGCACAGGGTACGTTCTTTCCAACTCCTTCACACAGAGTCTATTAAGGTCCCTGTGGCTTCTATTCTCCCAAAAATCTCCCAAATCAACTTGGAGTTGTCCCATGGATTCTACTTTTATTACTTCACATGCATTTCTCATTTGACATTTCTTAATTTTTACTTGTTTTCCAGGTCATCACTTCAGTTTCCAAGTGATTTAGAATCTTTGGAATTCTCATTTAGAAAGTGGTTAGGTCTATTAATCACCAATTCTGTGTCTTCACTTTATCTCTGCTTCATACAGCCTTGAAACAGAGCCAGTGAACTTTATATTCATTATACTTACTCTTGCCCTAAATGCCTTCAACCTTTTATTAATATCTGAACATGTCTGACCAAGAGAATTTGATGAGTAATAACCAGAATTTTTATAGCATGATACAGATTTACAACACTTCTTGAAGTGTGTCTCTCCCTCCTATATCATAGTCACATAATACACTGTTTAAAATGTTAAAGTAGGCCCTAAGCTGCCTGGGGACACCAGACCAGGTGGCCTGTGATCCTGCCGCCACTGCAGTCCATGTCTGGGTCCTGTGCATGCCCTTAGTTGCCTGGGAACACTGGAACAGGAGATCTGCGACCAACTGCCATCATGGTTCATGTATGAGACCTGGGAGAATGGGGTACACTCCACCAACTGTCTGGTGACCCCAGACTAAGCAATCCATCTCTGCAGCCACTTAGGGGAAAGTCTGACCGACAGGAAAACTAAGATGTCAGTGATCTTTGTTGAGGTGCCACAGACAAGTGAGACTGGGTGCTCTGCTGCAGCATCAAAAGTGAAAAGATGAAGGACCAAAATGCAATCTCAAAACTCCACCCCACTCAGAACAAGTCCAGGAGACTTTGACATAGGAGAACTTGGTATTCACACACCTGAAATCACTGAAATGATTGCAACGGAAGTAACAAAATGACTCCATGAGGCCATAGAAGAAACTACATCAGAAATAATCTCTCAGGTAAAAAAATGAAATGACAACAATAATGAAAGAATTGCTCAGCATATGCAAAGAAGACATACATTAAAAAAATAGATGATCAGGAAACTAATGAAAATACTAAATTGGAAAAATATAGGAAAGAACTAGAATGCATAAAACAGATTCATACAGATATCCAGGAAATCAAAACTTCCATCAAAAGCTGGCAAAACCTCTTAAATGAAGCCAAACATAGAATTTTAGGTATTAAAGACAGCACTGCAGCTAACTATCATGAAAGGAAGGATCTCTTAAAATTAACAAGGAATCAGGAAAAATCAATTCAATAGCTGCATGATGATGCAAAGAGAAATAATGTAATACAAGTCAGTGAAACAACAGGAGTCAACACAAATGACATAAGAAAACTACTTGCAGAAGTAATAGCCGAAAATTTCCCAAGCTTGGAAAAAGATTCTGACATATAGTAAGTGAGGCATTTAGAAATCCAACTAGTCATAACCAAAATAAAGCTACACCCAAACATATAATACTCAAGATCCCAGATATCCAGCAAAAGAACAGAATAGTAAAAGCTGTTTAAAAAAAAATAGATCACCTGTACTGGAAAGCCCATCAGAATTATGGCAGATCTTGCAACACAAACCATCCAGTCAAGAAGAGCTTGGAGTGAAGTATTCCAGGTCTTGAGATAAAACAGCTTCCAACCAAGACTGATGTATTCTACAAGCATATCCTTCAAATTTAATGGAGAAATAAAATACTTCCACAAGAAAGAACAACTGAAGAAATTCAGAAGTTCCAAACAAACCCTATAAAGAGTACTAAAAGATGCTGTAGAAATAGATAAAAATGACCACAATTCCAATAAAAACAATAGAAAGGAACCATCAGGCAGAGAAAGCAATTAAACAGTAAGAAAAAGTAGGAAACCAATAACAAGTAAATAACATGACAAAGATAAGCCAACACATATCAATTATAACCATTAATGTAAATGGCCTCAACTCACCAGTCAAAAGAAACAAGACTGGCAGAGTGAATCAAGAAACAAAATTCGACAATGTGATGTATACAGGAAACACATTTAATACAAAAGGAAATTTATAGACTGAAGTCAAAGAATGGAAAACAATTCTCCATGCAGCAAGAACCCAGAAAAAAGCAGGGGTAACTATTCTGTCTGCAGACAATGTGAACTTGAAACCAAGAACAATCAAAAGAGATAAAGAAGGTCACTACATCCTTGTTAGGGAAAAATTAAAACAGAAAGAGATAACAATCATATATATGTATGCACCAAATATGGCAGCACCCAACTATATAAGACAAATCTTAATAGACAGGAAAAACCAAATAACTAATAGCATTTATTGTACTAGGGGACCTAAACACCCCACTGACATAAAGAGATATGTCAACTAGAAAAAAATCAACCAAAAATATAACAGATCTGAACCAAATCTGCAAAAAATGGACTTAGAAGATGTTGACAGTGTTCCACCCCACAATATCAGAATACACATTCTTCTCAGCTGCACATGAGACTTTCTCTATAAAGACCACGTTCTAGCCCATAGAGCATACTTAACTAAATGCAAAAGGATTGAAATTATCCTGTGCATATGACCTGACCATAGCACAATGAAATTGGAAATTAGTAACAAAAGGAACCACAAAAACTCCATAAACACTTGGAAATTAAATAATAACCTACTGAACAACCAATGGGTCACAGATGAAATTAAAGGAGAAATTGAACAATACCTACAAACTAATGGACATGTAAATACAACTTGCCAGAATCTGTGGGATGCAGTGAAAGCAGTCCTCAGAGGGAAATTTATAGCAGTGAACTCTCACATCAGGAGAACAGAAAGAGAACAAATAAACAGCCTAACACTGCTCCTCAGACTTAGAAAAAGAAGAGCAAGTCAAGCCCAAAGGGAAGAAATTATAAAGATCAGGGCAGAAATTAATGCGATTGAGACAAAGAAAACACTGCAAAGAATTAATGAATCAAATAGTTGGTTCTTTGAAGCAATAAATAAAAATGATAAACCCATAGCTAACCTCATCAAAAAAAGAAAAAACTCAAATTCATGCAATACAGAATGGAAAGGATGATATCACTAGAAAGCATATAGAAATTCAAAAGATCATCAATACCTACTTTGAAAATCTTTACTCCCACAGGATAGAAAACTCAGAAGAAATGGACAGATTCCTAGATAAGTAAGAATTACCAAAGTTGAATCAGGAAGATATAAAATCCTGAACAACCCAGTATCAATGAATGAGATTGAAAACATGATTAAAAACCTACCAACAGAGAAAAGCCCAGGTCCTTGATAGATTCACAGCTGAATTCTACAGGAAATTCAGAGAACCTTTAATACCAACACTCCTCAAACTCTTCAATGAAATTCAAAAGGAAGCAATTCTCCCTAACTCATTTCTGGAGTCAAGTGTTATACTGATACCAAAACCAGAGAAAGACCCAACCAAGAAAGAGAACTACAGACCAACCTCCCAAATGAACATAGGTGCAAAGATACTCAATAAAATATTAGCAAATAGAATGTAGCAAATCATCGAGAAAATCATACACCATGACTGTGGGATTCATCCCAGGAATGCAGAGATGGTTTAATGTATGCAAATCAAATAATTTAGTACACCATATCAATAGATCCAAAGAAAAAAGTGATGTGATCATCTCAATAGATGCAGAAAAGGCTTTTGATGAAGTCCAACACTCATTCATGATAAAAAAAGAAAAAAACTCTACAGAAAATCAAAATAGATGGTCTTTACCTCAATCTGATGAAAGCCATCTATGACAAACCAACAGCCAACATCATACTAAATGGACAAAACTGAAAGCTTTCACTTTAAAATCAGGAATAAGACAAGGATGTCCACTTTTACCACTCCTATTCAACATAGTCCTGGAAATGTTAACCAGAGCAATTAGATGAGATAGAGAAATAAAAGGAATATAGAAAGAAAAGGAAGAAGTGAAATTATCTTTATTCACAGATGACATGATACTTTATATGGAAGACCCAAAAAACTCCACCATAAGGCTCCTAGAATTAATAAACAAATTCAGTAATGTATAGCTGGATACAAAATCAATACTCAAAAATCAATAGCATTCCTATACACAAACAATAAACACACTGAAAGAGAAGTTAAGGAAACCATACCTTTCACCATAGCATCCAGAAAATTGAAATACTTAGGAATCAATCTAACAAAAGTAAAAGATCTATACAGGAAAAGCTACAGTACTCTGAAAGAAGAGATCAAAGAGCATTTTAGAAAATGGAAAGATATTCCTTGTTCATGGATAGGAAAAAACAACATTGTGAAAATGGCCATACTACCAAAATTGTTGTACAGATTCAATGCAATTTCAATTAAAATACCATTAGCATACCTCACAGATCTAGATTAAAACTTTCCTAAAATTCTTCTGGAACCAGAAGAGACCCAGAATAGCAAAAGCAGTCCTGGGCAACAATGCAAGTCAGGTGGCATCACAATCCCTGACTTGAAATTATACTACTAGGACACTGTCATAAAATCAGCATGGTATTGGCAAAAAACATACCCAAGGATGAATGGAACAGACTGGAAGAAGCAGCCACAACCACAAACAAACTCAACTTTTATGATCTTTGACAAAGGAGCCAAACAAGTTCACGGGAAGAAAGATAGCCTCGTTAATAAACGGTGCTGGAAAAACTGGCTCAACACATTCTGAAGACTGAAACTAGACCCATGTCTATCACCAAGCACCAAACTCAGGTCAAAATGGATCAAAGATCTACATATTAAAACAGAAACACTAAATCTACTGTAAGAGAAAGTAGGTAAAAATCTTGAAGATATAGGGGTAGGCAGAGAGTTCATGAACAAAAACCAAACTGCCCAGGAAATACTTCAAAGAATCGCAACTGGGACCCCATCTTATTGAAAAGTTTTTGCACATCTAGAGAAATCACTCACACAGTAAAAAGAAAACCCACAAATTGGGAAAAAATTTGTGGCTGACTATCCCTCAGACAAAAGACTTCCATCTAGAACATATAAAGAACTAAAAAAATCAGCCCCAGCCCTGAATTTAAAGACCCAATCCAAAAATAGGCATCTGAGATGAATATACTCTTCTCAGATGAAGAAGTATAAATGGCAAATAAATACATGAAAAAATGTTCAACATCATTAGTCATTTGAGAAATGCAAATTAAAACAACACTGAGATTCCATCTCACCCCAGAGAGAATGGTTATCATCAAGAAATCAACCCATAAGAGATGCTGGAGAGGCTGTGGGGAAAAAGGAACACTTCTCCACTCCTGATAGGAGTGTAGATTGGTGCAACCATTGTGAAGATCAGTCTGGAGATACCTCAGTAAGCTAGAATTGGAGGTCCCATTCAACCCAGCTATTTCCCTTTTGGGTAGTTTTCCAGAAGAACTGAAAACATCATATCACAGCAATATATGTGCACCCATGTTTATAGCAGCACAGTTTGTAATAGCTAAATTGTGGAAGCAACCTAAATGCCTATCAACTGAGGAATGGATAAAAAAAAAGTTGCGGTATTTTTATATAAAGGAATATTGCTCAGCTATAAAGAAAGATAAACACAGGGCTTTTATTGTAAATGGTCACAACTAGAGATCATACTCATATGTGAAGTAAATCAGATTCGCATGTGTAAACACCATATTGTCTCATTAGTATAAGAATGTGAGGGAGAGAATGAAGTCTGAGGGGTACAATGCATATTGTGAAGGGGAATGAAATTGCTCAAAGGGGGAAGCAGCTGGGATGAGGGAAAAGAGAAAAGAAAGAAATAAGGGAAAAATAAGTATATAGGTATATATAGCTAAGACGTACTGTTGATTTCTATTGTGTTATTGAAAGGAACAGTTAATGTTTAATTGTTTGATCAGTCTTACATGCCTATATTTGTTTACCAGAGTAACCAATTTGAACATATCAATATGTATTATAGCCACCATTGTTAATTTCCTATCACTTTGTCTGCAAATATATATTGCTTATATGGTTTTTGTGTTATTTTGTAAATGCCTGTGTGTCTGTTAATATTTTTTTTTCTTTTCTCTTTAAAATAAAAAAGTGAAATAAAATAAAATAAAATAAAAGTCAAACTTCTGAAACTCACACCAAACTCACTGCAGGCCAGGTCTCTGGGAGTGAGACCGGTAATCTGTTCATTGAACAATCAGGGCATGATGCTAATGGACTCAAGTCTGAGAAGCGGAGGCTCTTGTGTTGAAAAGATGTTAAAAACAAATTAAACAATCTTCTAGTCAAGAAATGAAAACTCAAACCATGGACGTGTACTGGTCAGAATAAACTAGGTTATGTTGTGGTGACAACTGCCCCCTCATCCCAGGGCTCTGAAACAACACTTTATTCTTGGCTTACAGTATGTGTCCAGCATGCAGTTATATCAGTTTGTTTTCCATCACCGTCACAAAATGTCTCAAAAAAACAACCTGAAAGGAAGAAAGGTTTACTTTGGTTCATGGTCTAGAGGACTCAGTCCATGTAAACTTTGCTCTCTTGTCCTGGGGCTGTGCTAAGGCAGCCATCACAGCAGAACAGCACATGGCAGAAAAAAGCTGCTCACACCATGGCTGTGAAGAAAAAGGGGGGGTGGCCAGGGAGGGAGACAGAAAGAGAGGAGAAAGGGGGGCAGAGGCACAGAGACAGAGGTGCAGAGAGAGGAGTCCTGATATCCCCTTGAAGAACACAGTCCCAAAACTAAGGTCCTTCCACTAGGCCCCACCATCTAAAGTTTCTACCACCTCCCAAAAGTGCCACAAGCTAGTGACTAAGTCTTTACTCCATGAGCCTTTGGGGGAGCACTTCAGATCTGAACTGTAGCACATTAGTATAAGTGAAAGTAGGGAGAGGGCTGTCTCTGTGTCCTCTCTGGAACTCAAGCTGGTGAGGACTCTACCACCCGGAATCCTACTGGTTGCAGCAGCCAAAGCAAGAGAATGCTGGAGATCTCCAGCTAACAATGAAATGCTCTGGTTGGGCATTGACAGTCTCTGCTTCAGCACACTATTACGATCCCATTTAAAACTGCCAAATGGGATGAAAATACAAACTTAACACAGAACCAAGGGTGAAAATAACCAGACATGAGTGAGCTGAGCAGTAGATTTCTAATACAGGGAAACCTTCATGTTTCAAGAACCAAGTTTGAGGGACAGAAAAGTTAAGGTCTTTTCAGAAATCCATTCTAAAATCCATACTGGGGACCTTCCCCTCTTCTATGTCTCTACTAGTTTCAAGAAGCCAGACAGTAAAATCTTATTTTAATGGTTGTACTTAAGCACAAGTTATCATGAAGGACAGACTATGTTAAAATTTAAATGTCACCATTTCATTCTGAAGCAGATTGCCTAATAGATAACAGAAAAAAAAAGTTTCCAGCTGAGTTAATCACCAGAGGAACATATGACACAGATGGGTCCTGACCAGTTCTACGATCGGTGGACTTACTCAACTGTCACTGGAGCGCCTATCAGGTACCCTGTTGGATGCTAGGTACTTTCTAATGGCATCAACCAAAGGCTGTTTATTCCGTAGGTCAGCTCACCCAGTCCTTCAGAGAGAGAGAGCACTTATCCCTGATTCTCTTGCTATTTATTCCTCTTATCATTTTTATGGGCTCCTGGCTGGATACCTGCTTGCAGACACCCACCACTACCAGGGCACATGGCACACACCTGCCATAGCACTCTGTGACCATGGAATCACTTCTAGTGCTCCAAAAGCATCACCCAGAGCTGGGCAGGGCCTGCAATTCCAGAGATCTCTTTGAATTACCAGGACTACACCTGCTCAGCACAAAAAAAGACAATGGCTCCATGAGTGTATTTGTGACCTTCTGTCATGTTAAGACATTTTCTGGAATAGATGGCAGATACTAGCTTTGATGATGAGACACATTGCAAGTGGATAAATTCCATCTGGCGTAAGATCCAGAAATGATCACCGAAGGCCTCAAATGGCAGCATACCAGTCTCTGCATCTCTAGATCTGCATATTTTTTAAAAGATGAGAAATGTTATGTATTTTTCCAGTGATTACTATAAGTAACAGGGCTCTTGCTGTATCTGATTATAGCTATAATCCTTTTTCTTTGATTGCAGACACATCTCCCTTTGTCAGGAGTTTGCTGTTCATTCTGAGCTTGTTTCTCAGCCTTTAGGACCCTGTGCTTTCCATTATTTTATCAAATGGCGTTGTATGAACATGTCAAAATTAAACATCACTCTAAGAGTGTCAGCAGTATGGAAATTACCATAGCATCTCATACCAAGTCAACAATTCTATCTATAAACTCAATTACTGCTATCTTGACAGTCAATTGTGAGTGCACAGTTTTAGCTTTGTTCCACTAATATGTTTGCCACTGTGACATTATTTCTCTTTACCAATACAAGTTCCTGTGATTTGAATTATAGCACATTTTCACACTAAAGTAAAGCCTTGCTACTGTACTGTCCTTGAGCCAATGACAAAAAATAATGTTTTAAATGTGGTATTCTCAATATTTCCTCTAAGAATCTGCCCCAACCCCACACAGCCCCATGCCTTCCCACCTGGCTCTGGAGCAAAGCTGCAGTAAGCTTAAACTAAGAAAGCAGCAACACATGTTATTCCTTTTCCTTCTAAAACCATTTGTCTTATTTCCTTTCTAATATGCTTTGTGGCTGCTTTTCATTGTATTAGAGACCAGAACTTAAACAAAAATGGAGAAAAAATAAACCAAAGCATTTATATTGATTTCTTTTGATCTTGGTCCTCAATCAAACTGTAAGTCCAACACTTTTTCAATATGCTTTTCAGCCCCTATTTTCTCTCTTCTACCCTGTTCCATGAATCCAGACTTCTTACTTTCCTCCTCCATTAAAAGGCTATTACTGTCTTTGTGAATTTCTGTAAACTGAGAAGTCAGCAAAATCTTTCCACAAAGTTTCATTTGCCCTTCATTTAAATTTGGACATGAGACAAACTCTATTATGACTTTGACCTGAAACCACCATGGGACCTGGAAACAAATTTTTAAATTTCTGTTTGCTCTGATATCCGTATTTGTTCCAACTGAGAGAGCTAAATTTAATTTTTATCAAAGGAAGCAACATTTTTTACATGTTTAATTCTTAAAGTCTTTAAAATTTTTAAACGGAGTTTTAATGGGGAAAAAATTACCAAATGCAACATCATCAAAAATCAATTTTTTACGTACCTGAATTGTGTTTGTAAATACCTTTCCTATTCTCTCATATGGGAAAGGAAAGCTTTGAAGCAAAATCGCAGAATGTGAGGGCTAATCAAGTACTTCAGGACCATTCAGAACAGATTCATTCAGCAGATGAGGAAACTGAGGTTCATAAGAGATGGATTCCTTTATAGTAATAACCAAGGAAAAGAAGCTTATATTGAAACTGGGTGTAATGGTGCACACTTACAATCCCAGCATGCAGGAAGCTGAAGCAGAAGGATCACAAATTCAAGCCCAACCTGGGCTACAAAGCAAGTTTTAAGTTCAGCCTTAACTATATACTGAGAGCTTGTCCCCTGACAAAAAACCCAAAAGCTAATATTGAGGGCTGAATACTAGCTGTAGGTTTTGCCTATATTATCTCACTAACCTTCAAACCAGCCATGAAAGATGGGTACCAGAACAAGCTTCACTTTGAAGGTGAAAACCCTGAAGCACAAGGCAGTTGAGTAATTTACCAGTTCACAGAACTAATAAACCAGGATTCTATTTCTGTGGCCCTGCTCCAACCTGTATTTGGCTTGCACCCTCGTCATGGTCCTCAGACTATCAAGCAATAAACACACACACATACACATATACGCAAACACACACACTTCCTTTAAAATTAGCTGAAGGAGTGTTTCTAGTCTTTATCACAGGAGGTTTCTGAGGTCAAAACTATTTTCATACCAGTATTAAGGTGATACTTGCTTTTAGCACTCCCAGTCTTACAGTGAGGCTCTTTCCCTCTGGATGTATGAAATCACAGCAGACTCCCTGCTTGATGTTTGAAATCACAGCAGACTGAAGGCCAACGCCAATCTAAAAATCTGGCTGGTTTTATGTAGCCAGATGTTAAAAGAGATTTACAAAAAATATATAAAACAATGTCATGCTTCTAACATTGAAAATGTATTATCTTAGTCCAGTAAGTATGCTATAACAAAATACTTGAGACTAGAAAATTTATAAGCAATGCAAATTTCTCTCTCACAGTTCTAGAGGTCAGGAAGTCCAGGATCAAAGCGGCAGCAAGCTCACTGCCTAGCAGTTCCATTTTGCATGTGGGAAGCTGAAGCTTAGGGAGTGAAGCAATTTGCCCATGTTCACCCAGCTGGCTAGTAAGAGAGCGAGAGGGATTCTAACCCATTAAGCGCCCACAAAAGGTAATAACTAACGCTTGTCATCAGACAGCAACTGATGCAAAAGGGACAATGAAAGTGGCACCAGCCCTCCAAAACAGATCTGCTGAGTGATGGCCGTGATTCTTGGAAACTTTGCAGAAAGCATCAACGATAAATCTGATTGCATTTTCTCCTTAGTGGATTTCTGTGTATTTCTGCCCATTTTTCACAGTACTGCTACATATTTCTTGATTAGAACAGCACCAGATACTGTAATATCACTTTAAGTTCCACTCAACGTTCCCTCCTTGGCCTTAATTCAATGGAAGAATGATTTACTCGTGCACAAAACATGTGCTTCTGTATATCAGTGCCGCCCTTTCCTGCTCACAGGAAGATTTAGTAGACACTATATATTAGAATAGCAATTATCACATAATGTCAGAACATTAAGCATTTTACAGTTTCAAAATGATACATGAATAATTTGAACCCTATGTGTACACAGCCCTAATAAATCAAACATTTAATTTTCAAACACTTTTGAAAGCTATAAAGGCATCTCTTCTTAACTTTAAAATGTCTCAGGGACTTTGCCTGAGAGCTTTGATTTATCCCTGCAGGGCTATACTATTAATTCCTGATCCACAAACACTCATGGAAGGGCCCTAAATTTTTAATAAATCAGATTTATTTTAAATCTCACCCTAAAACCAGAAAGTATCAAACATTATTAAAACACTCAAATTATTTATGAACACAAAAAGTGAATCAGCTTTCCGTGCAGAGACATGAGGTGCAGAAATGACTGTATAGTCAGTGTGTAAAACTGGGCAAAGGACAATTGGCAATGAGTTTCCTTTCATGGATATAGTTCCCCAAGTTAAAATGTAATTAAATCAAAATGAAAATAAACAAAACACAAGCATTAATAGTGCCCATTGTAATAAATGGAAGATTAAATTTGTACTTTTTGTTACTAAGGAAAGCCACGTGGGCTAGAGTTATTAGTTCTGTTTTGTTCTTTTGTTTGTTTTGTTTTTGTGTCTTGTTTTTGGATGTTTGCTTGTTTTGTTTCTTTCATTTATCCTGACGCTTAGCAGAAAAGTATCCCTTTGTTTTTATTTTGATTCATTTTATTTTGTTTTTAAGAGGGGGTCTCACTTTTGTAGTTGAGGCTGACCTTGAACTCACTATGTTGCCCAGGCTGGCCTATAACTTGTGGCGATCCTCTTGTCTCAGCCTTCTGAGGCCTGGGGTTACAGGTGTAGGCCACCATGCCCAGCTAAAAAGCACCCCTCATAGAATTGGGGTTTTAATTAGCATTGATGCTACTGTGGTCTTCACTCTATTCCAAATGACACAACTGGTTAGAAAAGAGCTATTACCAAGAAATAAATAAGAAAGGCTCATTTTGATGGCTTCTGTCTTGTGATCAAATGCCAGTGATTACTGAACATACTCGTTTCACTAAAAAGAAAGTTAAAGATAGTGTGGAAATGCCCATTCTTCAAACACTGACATCCAATTATAGCCATTATTATATTCAAATTCACATCCAGTTGGGTATAGTACAGCCCAGAATCAGGCAGAACTTGCCAGCTCAGGTACACCCGCCCTCCTTTAAATGCCTGAGAGCCTTGGAGAAACTGAAAAGGTGAGGCTTTGAAAGTTTGCAACACAGGAAAGCAACTTTTATGGAGAAAATAAACTGTAATAAAATGGAAGGCTTAAAAAATAAAAGAAAGCAAAATAAAATAAAATGGAAGACTTGAGTAGCTTGGGTTAAAGACAGAAAGTAGATATACAGTATCAGTAATTTCTATTTTCCATAAAGTGTTGAAGCATAAACAATCAAAAATATTATCTTGAAAAATGACTTTTACATGCAAATGTAAAATTTTTTCCTAAATGTCTAATTTACATAAGGCAAATGGCACCAATATCAAAGAGAAATCATCTCACATTTACTTTAGTCATTCAAAATAAAATAATTTTGATTTTCAGAACATAGGTAAAGGAAAAGCTGCTTTCAAAGCTAATCTGAACAGATAAAACACTGGACTTCAGCAACCCTGGGAGCCCACTAGCCAGAACTAGCCCAGCTTGAGAGAAAAAGTACTCCAAGTTACTCAATGTTTTCGAATATTGGTTTGGAGGATTTTAGCTAACACAGAATCTCCCGTCCTAAAGTAACAATCTAGGGATAACCAGTGACAGGTCAGAGAGAAAGCATCCCCATCCCTATGAGCAATCAATTCTTCAGCCTTGGCCATTGAGGGAAAACTTGAACTTCACATCTGCTATATCCTATTGTAAATCTACTTGAAAAATCAGTAAACATTTATGATGTACTTCCTATGAATCAGAAGCTAAGTACAAGGCACTATGCGAAGTGTTATATGAAGCATAAGGAAACAAAACACTCTCTTGTCTCAAGGAGTTTAAAATATAAACTGGAGAAGCAAGAAAAGGAAATTAGTAATAAAAATATTACTGAAAGTTCAAGGCAACTATAGCACATGCCATGAAGCAGCACCCTATGAAACTGGTGGTACATACAGTGTGCTAGTCAGGAACACAGAGACCACAGCGTGTATTTCCACAGACAGAACTTACTGTAAGGAATTAGTGGTGGACAATCATAAAGCAAAAGAAGGAAGGCATGTACAACACAGAGGTAGTAATGGCAGGCAGCTGTGCCACCCCTGCTTAACCTGAGATGATGTCGTGAAGGAGGATGATTAGGAAGCTTGAGGGATGATACAGAAAATTTGAAAAGAATAAGGGCAGGTGCACCAAGGGGAAAAGAAAATGTATTTGAGCAACGTAAATGAACATTTGGTTGAAAAAACCTTTAATGTAAGGGTATGGATATTTATTTTCTTCTTTAAATTGCAGCCTTGGATTTACCTTTGGATTCTATTTCAGCACATGAACAATAATTTTTTAGTGCTTATCATAGAGTTATTAGTTTCTTGCATATGAGAGAAAAGAAGGTATGAGAAGCTGCTTGTAATCTCAATGACAGAAAAGATACACACACGTGGAACAAAAATATACACTTGAAATGGCACAAAACAAATGGGCAGATAGGGTTTCCCAACCCAGCGGCTAAGGTATTTCCCACCGGACATGCTTTCATACAATATGATCTGGACATGTCTTCATCAAGAATTTTAACCTATTTCTTCACCCCTCTGGAATCTAGCTGGGCCTAGTGACAGATTTGACCAAGAGATTCTGGCAGAAATCATGCTGGATCAACTCCAGGCACAGTTCTAAGCTGATCTGGCAGCTGCTGTTCGCTGCTCTTTGAAAGCCAGTCACTATGTAAGAGCAGCACGGAAGCACCAATGTGTGGGTGAAGACACCCTGAAGCAGATGTTTCCAGAGACACACAGCAGCTCCACCACCCTGTTCAGGGGTGAACCCCCCTTCTGAGCCTTTCCAAAATTTCTGAAATAAAACCATGTTTTAAGCCTGTAAATTTGAGGGTCATTTCTTTCACAGCAATAAAAACTGAAGAGTGATTGATCATTACTTCTTGCAGCTGCAATATGTAAGCATTAATGTGTAACAAAAAAAATGTTCCCATTTTAAAAACCAATATTTGCCCAAAATAAAGTTGTCATATGCAGGCTTGTAATACTTCACAAAAATGTATACAGATAGAATGCCCAAATGGCACAATTCCAAGTTCAAAGTCATAGGGAAAGTCTTCTTTATAAAGGAAAAGACACTCGCAGGGGAACGAAGTGACTTTCTTTGAGTTCTGTTTGATTGCCATGTATTGGAAACAACAGGGAAGCTGAAGAGAACTCAGCAGGGATCTCACAGGCACAGGCAGGGCTAAGGCCATGCTTTCCTGTTTTCAACAGTTTAAGCAAAAGAACAGACCTTTTGCACCATCTGTACCGATCACAGAGAGATATTGTGCCGGAGGCATCTGCTTTGACAGCAAGCTGGCCCGAAGTCCTGGAAAAGGCAAGGAGCCCCAGGAGAGGCCAAGAAAGGGCCAAGAAAATCTTCAGCAGGACTGGAAAGAATTGTTCCATTCAATCCTTAGAGAATCTCATGAGTACATTGACTGGAACTTGATAACGATTAAAGATTAATAAACTGCTTAATTATAAGTAAGTGTTTCTTAAATCTACTGTAAATA
The DNA here is from genome assembly GCA_004027595.1 of Dinomys branickii. Taxonomy (NCBI): domain Eukaryota; kingdom Metazoa; phylum Chordata; class Mammalia; order Rodentia; family Dinomyidae; genus Dinomys; species Dinomys branickii. The sequence continues at coordinate 81,813 of PVLD010002505.1, forward strand.
GTAGCTCATTAGGAGGCAGCACATGTGGTGATTAAAACCACAGTCTAGAGCCCAGTGACCTAGATTTGCACCCCAGATCTGCCACATGCTAACTTGGGACTTCAGACCCCCAGCTATCTAGCTTTGCTGGCCAATATCGTATCCATGACCATGTGGCTACTGAGAACCTGAAATGTGGCTTCTCTGAATGAAGATGCCCTGTAATTTTGGATTTCAAACATTAAGTACAACAAAAAATATAAAATATCTTATTAATATATCTATATTGATTACATTTTAAAGATATAATTTTAAAATGTAAGTTAAATAGAACATACTATGAAATTAATTTTACCCATTTCCTTTTACCTTTTAAATATGAATAGCATAAAATATTAAATTCCATGTTTGTCTCAAATAAAATTTTTGTAAGACAATACTACTTTAAAAAGACTATAGTAAATTCAGCTCTTAAGGTTCCTCTAAGGGGTAAGGAAAGTTATCCATGGGCATAGCGAGCCTTGCCTGGTCTTCATCGCTGTCCAAGAAGTTTATATTTGTAATCCCATGGGAAAGTTACTGGAATTCTAATAAATTAGAATTAAATTTAGTAAATTAAATTAGTAAATTAGTCCCAATCTACCACTTTTAGTGAGAATAAAGACACTAAAGCATATTTGTAGTTGTGGGAAGCCGAGGGGGTCATAAGCCCAGCTACGAGGATCGCTAACCAGAGCAAAGGCTTTGACCCAAGACCTAATCTGGGCTTTATTAACTCATGAAGAAAGGGGCGGCTCAAAGATAAGCTACTGTGCGAATGGTGGGAAGTGCATGAGGGCTGTGAGCTGGGTGAGGTAGGTGGTCTGAAGTCACCTCTGCAATATGCAGAGAAAAGGATATGCAAAAGAAGTAATCTGCATAACACACTTTGAGGTAGCACCTAATGTTTTGCGGTCAGTGCTTCAGCTCTGGTGTGTAATTTTCTATGCCCTGGGAAGTCACTGCCTCTTATCTCAAGGCTCAATCCCAGCTTTGGCATGGTAACACACACTGACCTGTGGCCTTGCTTCAAAGACCAACATCAGCACTTGAGCTGGAGCGATTGCAGTGCTTAAAGCCAAGTGAAGGGCGAAGGAAAAGTCTCAGCCAGCTCTCTACATATCAATACATGGAAACAGGGCCAGGTTTAGCTAAAATGGAGATAATTGCTCTTCTTTCAAGGACCGTGATCCAGGTGGTCCTCCCCACATGGGTGTGACGCCACACATCTGTAATCCCAGCAGTCTGGGAGGCTGAGGCAAGAAGATACAAGATCAAGCCCAGCGTGGGTAATCCTAATAAAATAATTCTAATGCCTGCTGTTCTTGGTACACTTTGTGGAAATGAAGGCAGCTATGCCCTGCCGTTAACCTTTCCTGTGTCGAGCCCAGCTGTTGGAAACCTGAGGTCATAAAATGATACACCTACCTGGGACAGCAGGAGGCCCAACAGCAGTAAAGACTCTAAACTCTGACCTTGAAAACCCCAAACCAGCAGAGATCACAAAACCCAAGAAGAGTTCAGCAGGGGGTATTGAAAGGAGATTGATGTGAAGATAAAAAGAAGCAAGAGACGGACTCAAACACAGGGCTTTCCCGATGCCGGACTCAGACCCAGGGCTTTCCCGATGCTGAGGGACAGAGTAGCAACAAAAGGGAGCTGCACCCCACCCAGGCACTTGTGATTTACAAGAGTAGCACCCAGGATGGGCTCAGTCTTTCCACACTGATGTCTCTGGGTCATGCGCATATGTGTCCGGGACACTGAGTTTTCCTGCCAGATTCTGGCTGGTACCTGGAAGACAACCACAGCATGGCCAAGAAGACCAACAGCCATGCCTTCCAAAGGTAAATCATGCCAGTGCAGTCATCCACCCTGCTAAGAGCCCAGTCCTCCCCAACTGGCTCCATGAGTCTGTGTGTACGACCTCTGGCCTCTTTCCTTTGGTTACTCATACTGCAGCCAAGGTAGCAGCAGTCTAAGGGTGTTGCCTCCCCTAGTCAATTTTTGTATCATTTTCTACTGTTCTCAGAAAAAAGACAAAAACCCTTTATGAGGCTTGCAAGTGGGTGACGAGCCCCCTGTAGCTATCTCCCACCGGCTGTCATCCTCACCCACCCTGGCCTTTCACCCTGACCTCACTTCCTCCAGCCACAGAACTCTTCCCACCAGCACTTCACCTCTCTACCCCAGGCGGTTTCTGCATCTCTCACCTTTGGCATACTTTCCCAGAAAAGCAGCCTTCTCCAGTGAGCACGTGGTGCTCAGGCCATGCCCTGCAGCTTCCATCTCAGTGTAATTCACAGGCACAGGGGACCGTCTGAGCAGTGTTACTTCACTTTGCATGTCGTAGGCTCTGAAGGTAGAAACTGTGCCCTTTCTGCTCACCATTAAACCACGTTTTGCACACAGCATTTGGTATACAGTAGGTACTCAGTAAGTGTTTGTTCATGTATTCCACAAACCTTTGTGTGAATTTAAGTGTGTATAAATGCAATATATACATATAACATACATTGCTCAGAATATTGCATGGAACGTAATAAGTGCTATGTCAGCCATTGTGTTATTATAAGAGTTCACTACAGAGTTTATTCGCTTAATGGACTTTTAATACCATCCTTGTACCATATGAAATCTGAGTTTTACATGCTGTACCTCCAAATGAATTCCCAAGATGTCCTTTACTTGCCTGTCTTTAATGTGTCAGGTAAGTTAAGGCATCTATGATACCAAGATCGTGCAGCTAGTAGGAATTAGGTATTTCTATTCATTAGTATTTAACATAAAACAGTATTTAAAGCTAAATATCAGTGATCACTTTTATATTATAATTATATATTAGGATGAGTATCAGAAAATTTTGGCACAATAGAGATGAAGAAAAAGGCTCAGAGATGTTGTCAGCAGTTATAATCAGCAACTGAGTGCTGGACACAAGCTAAATGCTTGTATATAGTACTTCATTTAATCCTATTGGCAAATGGGCATCACAACCTCAGCTGCAGATGAGACTTAAAAAGAAATGAATACTGAACATAAAATAGCAGGATGGATTTCTACCAGGAAAATATATAAATGACAATAAATACAGGAAAAGATGCCCGATTCATTAGTTATTGGGGAAATGCAAATAATACAAATGAAAGACCATTTTATATCTGCTTGAATCACTATAATAATTTTTAAGGAAAATGACAAAGGTTGCCAAGAATATAAAAAAAAATCAGAATCCTCAAATCCTATCCTAGGAATGTTAAAATGGTCCATCCATTTTGAAAAATAGTCTGTAAGTTGTTCCAATGACTAACAAGAGTTACTGTATGACTCAACAATTCTGCTCCTGGAAATAGATCCAAGACCAATGAAAAATCACATTCACATAAAATTTATACTCTCATGTATATAGCAACTTTATTCATAATAACCAAAAGGTAGAACAATAACCCAAATGTCTATTAACTGATGAATAGATAAAGAATTGGTGGCACATTTACAGGCTTTGATATGTGCTGTAACAGACACACTTGAAGACATCATGCTAAGTGAAAGAAGCCAGTCATATCCACGTATTCATATCATAGGTCGACAACAGTGAAATCTGCAGAGACAGAAGTAGGAGAGGTAGCTGTTTATGGCTGCAGAAGGGTGGGAAGATAGGGAAATCATAATTATGAAGTATAAAATGTCTCTGTGAAGTGATGAATATTCTAAAACTAAACGTGGTAAATGTTGTACATTTTTGTAGTGTACCAAAAACCATTGAACTGCATGCTTTATTTACATGGTTGTATGATGTGTGAATTATATCCCCAAAAGTTTGTTTGCTTGCTTGCTTGCTTGCTTGTATATATTTTTGAGACAGGATTTCACTATGCAGTGGCATAGTGAGACATCAGTTTAAGGGTGGCCTTAAACTCACTTTGTAGAGTATACTGGCCTCAGACTCACAACAATTCTCCTGCCTCAGCATCGCAAATTCTGGGATTACAGATGTATACCAGCATGCCAGGCCAAAAGTTTGTTTTTAAAAAGATTTTTTAAGTAATAAGACCAAGAAAGCTACAATGCTTTATTAATGAATTGGCTTTTGTTCTCAATTTAACAACAAACAGGTTTTATCATTTGTTCAATCTTCCTACCAGCTGCTCAGTTGACTATTATTTCAGTGATACTTTAGTACCTTGAGAAGAAATTTCAACTATTGTTTCCTAGTCTCTTAGGTCTTAATAGACTCTGTTTTATTTGAATGTTGTCCAATTATTTTTTCTCTACACGGCCCTGGATTGTTACTGAGCTAATGTAATGGGCTGTTCAAAAATAGTCTTCCAAATTGAATCTAACCTGTACACAGCAAGGTGCTTACATAGAATCCATTATTTGCAGGGTCCCTTAAAAGGCTCACGGACAAGGCCTCTGTGTAGGAACTGGAGATGCAGATGGGTAAGAAGGCTTCTGTTAGCTAAAGCTGTATCATCAAAGCTTCCTCCTCTACCCAAAGGCTGATGTTTGGGATCAGCATCCAGTCTGGATGCCAGAATGCTACCTCTCCAACAGAGGGAGAGTATTCCTCAGCGGGCTATGATGAAGGCACATTTTTGCAATTATCTCTGGTAGGATGACAAAAAACCTCACCGCTGTAGTCTCTCCTGAGTGTTTCCCTGATAGGTGAGGTTGCTGCCTGGCTGAGGTCATTAAGTGAAGGTGCAGCAGGCAAGAGGAAGAAGTGAGTGACCTTGAATTATTTTTTAATTCTGGTTGTAAAATTTGCATCACAACTTTTCTGAAGGTTCAGAAATGAAACTAAGACTCCATGTTCATTAATTTTATAATCCCTCAGCTCAAGCCTCGTTATTTCTTATAATGTAGCTACATTTTATCACTTTTGCTAAGATCAGGCATAGCGTTGGTTTTCTTTGCTTTAATATCTCATCAGCCCTCTGAGGAAAATAAATTTATTAAATAGATTTTGGAATGTTCGCTGGATATTTACCGTGTATCATGTGCGTCTTGAGCTGATAGGACTGAGACACACAGTAAGACAAATTCCTCCTCTCAGTGGCCTCATCGTCTCTCCATGTGCTTGGTGAGCTGTCCCTGGAATAGGCCCAGAAATGGCGCCCACCCTAAGAGATGGGAACTTGCTCTCTGAGGTGTCCCAAGTGGATCCAGATGGGCAGATTATGACTTTCTTCTGCTACAGTGAAAAGTGATTAAAAAACAAGAATTCAGATCGCCTTGCCTGGCCAATCCTGTTGGCTCCTGGGACGTAATCACTAAGCTTTTAGAGCATAATATCTAATGAAGTTATTTGTTCTCCTTGGCCTTCAGGCACACTAGTCTACCAATGTGACCCGAGGTACAAGTTGGCCACAGTGGGTAGTCTTAGAGTGGGGTAAGGCCACATCATGTGGTGACAGTGTGATTTAGGGTGGAACTTGGTATCTGTGGTGTCAGTCAGCTTCCACAAAGGCTGGTTATTGGAGACTGACACTGGCCCTGTGAGCAGCCAGTCATGTCCACTCTGAGGCTCAGACAGGCTGCCCTCCACCTTGTGTAGTCATACATTAATGCCAGAAGAATCATACCATCCTCACTCATGGGGACAGGATGGCTGGGAACTTCTTGTTTGGAACTTTTGCTGGACTCTGTTCTATGGTGGGCTGATTTGATGCTGCAGCCTTTCCCTATAATAAACCATAACCACAAATATGGTTTCAGTGAGTTCTGTGGGCCCCTCTAGAAAATTCTCATATATGAGGCATTTTAGGAACTTTATCTTAATTCAAACTTGGCTCCAGAAGTGCAAGTAGTCCTGAGAGGACTGTGTTCTCCCTTCCTTTGCAGTCAGCTATTAGGCAGCAATCAGGCCATAAGCTATTGTTTGATCCAAGTTAGGCAGAACTGACTCTAAGTCTTACCTTTCTCAGCTTCAAGCGTCCCTTTTCCTTTCCTGTCTTCTATCTTAATTGCTCCTCATTATTTCTCTCCTTCTAATTTAACTGTTATATTTTTCTTCACCACTTATCCAAATCTATTCTAGTAAAGACAAGAAAATTTTCTAGTACGAAGTTACATAAATCTGTATCACCTTGGGGAATACACATAGGTTGACTAGTCAGGCCCGGTGGTATAAATATTGGTTATTCTCATCTCTTTTCCTCAATAAATATATTCTGCTCTTAACCTCCATTGTTCCTAAAATTCATTCTTTGATTTTAGAGAACATGAACTCATCCAAGATATTCAGGTTGGGAGTTTTTCTCCTGTATTAGTAACATCTACTTGTGAGAGTTATTATCAGAAAACAGTATCTTGAATACCTTTTAGTACTAAAACAGTTCCTGGTGCAAACAACCACTTTCCAAACAGTACCTATTGCTGCTATTTTTTAAGCAGAATTTTTATTCTTCCACCAAAGTTGTTCATACAATTATCCCTGAAGCTCTTGAATCTAAATCATCTGATCACCTGGAATCTGAGTCTAGCACGTAACTTGATAGAAAGGTTAACAGGCAGGAAGCCCGAGATTTAAACCCCAGTACCAAGCAATAATAATCATCACCATCATCGGCTTCATCACCGTCATAATCGTCATCGTCATGTGGACTCTAAACTCACCAATCAATCTTAGCATAACTAAGAATGGAATAGCAAGACATTGTGTATCACATTATATGATGCAGTAAGTAGATAACTCCACCAAAAAAATGTTCTTGCTCAATTTCTAAAAATTAGATTTACTCATGCCTCGGAAACTGACTCCCAAGTGGAGTCAACGAGAGTTTAGCAGGACAAATGCAAGAGACGGAGAAACCATATGAAGAAGGACTTTCTTACAGACTGGTCTAAGGGTGGCTCCCTGCCGCTTCCACCCAAGAATTTCAGCCTCAGCTGGAAATGTGGACTCTCAGGCTTTCCTGATGTACAGAGTCAGGATCTGCATTTCAACAAGCTCCCCAGACAAGGAACTCATTATGCAATTCAAAGTTATAAAAGATCTGGTCTCTCTACATATCAATATCAAATAAAATAGGGGCCCCAGTGGAATAGAGATTTAAGAGACAGTATTTAAATACAATGTATGGTTTTCCTGTGAGCAGATTTAAATAAGCTAACTATAAAAAGACATTTTCTAGATAATCAGAGAAATTTGAATATAGACTGAGTATGAATGGTATCACACAATTATTAGGGGGAATGTGATATGCCATAATAATTATGTAAAGATTGAGAAATTCATGCCTTAGATGCATACTACTTAAATATCTTCTAATGAAATAACCTGGAATCTGGACTCACCTTAATGTACATAAAGAATAAAAACTTAGTGGGGACAAAAATGAAATAAAAAATATTGATAATTGTTGGAACTGGATGGTAGGTACATGGAATTTTATTTCTCAAATTTATATATTTTTGTGTCCACTTGGAAATTTCCAAGTAAAATAATAAAACAATAATTAATAATAAATCATACATACATATTTAAAGATAATCACCTGGCATGTCTATTTTAAAATCACATATCCAGGTTCCCCTACTCGAAACTACTGGATCCAAATCCCAAGTGCAGACATAGGCACATAATATTCTAAGATGGGAGATTCTAAATGAAGACAGTGCCTATAACCACACGCTCTGGGCAATCTCCAATCCCACTTAGAAAACTGGGTACTCATAAGTCTCAGCGGCCTGGGCCCACAGAATCATTATTAAATGTATAAGAATTACAAGATAGGCCTCTTTGCGTCTTTATACAGCTTGACGAACGTTAGTTCTTTTTTTGCGGTACTGGGGATCGAACTCAGGACCCTGCACTTGCTAGGCAAGCGCTTATTCCACTGAGCTATATCCCCAGCCCCCGAACGTTAGTTCTGAGGTGGGGGAGGATTCTTACAAAGAGACAAAGAGAAACCAGAAGAGAAGAGGAAATGGCAACATCTCTCAATTCCTGGCCTTCCCACCCCATTACCATGGCTCATAGCCACGAACCCCATCCCCCGTATCTTCAGACTCAGGCTGACAGCACCAGGTCCCCAGCTAGCTAAAGGAGAGGTGAGGGGAACCTGGGGAGACCTTCTGTTAGAGAAAGTGTAGGAGTTGCTAAAATGGAGCAGATGGATTTTCCCTTAAAAGTAGAGTCCAGAAGCATTCTCACCTCGACCAGATTGGAACGTCCAGGTCAACTTTATAAACAGAATTTCCAGCAGAATTCTAAGTGAAATTCCAAGTACGTGGTTTGCAACTTTAATGTGATGCCTGTGCCTTTAATTAGGTTTGCTGGCCTTTCAGACATCACAGTTGCAGACACATGCCATTTTCTGAATGACCTCAGGAAACTCCCTATTTCTCTGCCCTTCAACTGAGTCGTTTTCAGTCTCACATACGTAATAATTCACCCAGGCCATTTCTGCTGCACCCTTCAGTGGGAGAGATTTACAGAACCTTCACCACGGTACATACACCCGGTCAGCCCCGCAAGACTCCAGGATAGAGCGGAGGTGAAAATTGCATAGATAAATTGAGACCCAGAAAGATCCATTTCCCCTCAGGTAATATCCGAAAAGGCTAAAACATGAATGTTTAGATGTCTCTCCTGGTAAGTGTTAACCTTTTTTTGGTTTACTTCCAAATAGATGACTTAGTTCTCAAAAACTTTGTTTCTATTTAAACTCACTCTTTTGACCAAGATGATATGACAAGTGGTACCTCTCTTAATCCTTCTGTAAAATGAGATTTTCACTCTTTGACAGCAAGGAAATAAAGAAGCAAGTGAATCCAATTCCTCCTCTCCCAGGAAAGCGAGTGGGCGGGCAGGGCAGAGAGTTCATCAGGCCGGGGCTGGCAGGCCTGTCACGGGTGTCCATCAGTCCGCTCCCATTCATCACCTGAGCTGAGACCAAGAGGCTAAGAATTGCCCATTGGACCTTGCTTCTCCCTCCAAGCCGCCATGAATCTGCAGGCTGCATCTTACTCAACAACTATAATTTACCTCCCCCCCGCCCCCCTTTGCTCTGTGTTGATATGCAAGTATTGATTAACTAGACAGGCTGGCAGGAATGAGGGGCCGTCGTTCGCTCTCCAGGGCAGGGCCGCGCGCTGACTTCTCGGGGGCGCGCACACTGGCAGGATGACCCCGTATTTATTGTGAGGCTGGCTGTCAGCATCTGGGTCAGAAGGACAGCGGAAGGGGTGTTTCTGTATTTGCAGGGATAGTTTCTCATCGCCCGGAGGATCGCGTCCCAAGACATTAGCGTATCTTCCGCAGCAGGTGGCGATCTAGCGCCTTGCCAGCTGCCCCATCTCATTACCTACTCACTCTCCTCAGCCCAACAGGGCCTGCCCAAAGCTCGTACTTGCCAGGACCTCTCTTTTCTACCTGGGATTCTTCCTAAGTTCCTTTATTCATCTTGCAAGGCCGAGTCCCAGCACCAGAACCCTTTCCCCGGGGAGGCGGTGCGCACCCCGTGCTCCCTTCTCTTCTAGACTTTTCTGTATGCCTCCTCCACTGAAGCTCTCGTGGCTTCCGACAGAGAGAGAAGGGGAGGGAGTGAGACAGAGAATTTGTATGTGTTAACTTGTTTTAACACGTAAATACTGTTTCCTTCGCCTCTTTTGCTGAAACTGTAGACCCCTTCACCACACCCTGGGGAAGAGTTTGAAGAACTTTTCCTGCCCTCCAGAAACGTTGAGGGATAGGTGATGTTTTGCTAGTTCTATTATGAAAGAAGAAAATAAATTTACGTGCCAAAAACAAAGAACCAAGGATAGGACTCCTGTAAGAGCTAGGGGAAGAAGAGCAAGCGAGGAGAAGGCGGTTGAAAGAGTCGGGGGCCCCTGAAGCCTCCCCTGAAGGGAGCCATGTTGGAGCTGAGTCCTCACTCAAAGACAGCTCCGCTTCCCCTTCAGGGAAAGCAGCTCCCGCACCCTGGGTGAGGGCCACCCGGTCCCTCATCAGCACCATGGGGGATGCTCCCCTTTGCCGGTCTCTGAGTGTACTTACCCACAACTGCCCGAAACACACGGTTCCTCCCACAACACCAGACTCGCTTTCTTCTCATCCCGCCAAAGGCCCTTGAAGAACTTGTAAGCCAAGGGATGAGGGTCTTGAACAACAATGGAGGGAGGAGAGGCCCTGAACGCCACCAGGGGCTGAGGACAGTGCACTGATGAACAGACTCGACCTATCCGGACTCCACTGGTGACAGCCTGGTACATATATCCATTGCCCCAACCCAGTCACCATGTCAAGGACCATGTCCAATTTATCACTGGACAATATCTGTAACATAAAAAGTACTTAGCAAATCTTAGTTAAAAAGATATCTATGGCAAATTGTTTGATTATTCCCTAAAACTGTGCTTTTCTGTGCTAGGTGAAAACTTAGAAAACTTTTCGGTTATCAAACACTTTCCTTTCACTAAAGGTTTGTTTACTTGGCACCTACTACATGCAGGGTACTATGACAGGTGGAGGGGAGGGGTGCTATGAGAAGAATTAAATAAAAAAGTAAAATCTGATTGAGGAGACTCAAATATGAAAGTAATAATCTCTACACAGGGTAATATTTTTAGCCAAATGTAAAATGTTAATATAATTCAGTTTCAATCATAAGTTAGTATCCATCATCACTTTGTAAATGGTTATTAAAGAATAAATTTTTAAGTCATTCTCATAAATCCATGTCTGTAGCATCTTAAACTGTATATTTTGAAAAAAAAAAAGACTTTCGTGCCACCAACTCTGAGCTTAGGAGACGTTTAGGGAGAGATTCAACATAAGTACACAGGGTAATCAAAATGTACCATGAATTTTTAAATTAAAAACTAATCATAGTAAGAGACACGTTGCCATTAATGCCCTTAAAGATGCTCCCCCTCGCTTTGAACACACTTACCTCATTGCTCTTGCTCCTTTAAAAAGCAGCTCTGCAAGTTTTCTTTCACGAGTATCTTTACAAGATGTGATAAAAAATTCAGGGAATGCTTCTGCTAAATGTCATGCAACAGAAAAACAGGTTCATATGAACATTAGTATGTATCCTTATCCACTTTATTTGCTGGGTTTGGCACTGTGCAACTTCTGGCTTTTCCCCAAAGTCAAAATTACCATGAAAGATAATTTTGAATCAATTCAGAACATTAAAGCAGCCACAGCAGTGTCACTAAAGACACTCAAGAAAGAGGACTTTCAAGACTGCTTCAGCACATGGCAAGAATGATAGGATAAGGGTATTTCAAGCAGGGGGTCCACTTACGGGGGGAGAGTGGCAATGTGTTTTTTTACTCTAATAGCTTTTTAAAATTTAAACATTAACTCTATTTTTTTTTATCACTCCATGTATGTGGTATGTCAGATGTTCATTTCCTTGTAGTCTGTGTTATAGCACAAAGCTAAAGATTAAAATTGGAGTATGAGAAAGAAAACGACAACTTCGTTTGGTTTTTATCAAACACAAGGTTGATCTTTGTTACCTGAAAATTTAAAACAACTGACGTGTGAAGCACCAACAGTGCTAACATCATAAAAAGCTTTTAAAGGCATTAGTAAACCTCAGACGCAGTACGTCACCGAAGTGTTAGCCTGTCTCCTGCAATCCAGGAGCACCGCGCAAACTCTGACAGAGACATCGCTCAGATCTTCCTCTGTAAAAGCCGGGAACTGAACTGTGACCTGTAATTCTTATTTAACCACTGCAGAACAAGAAAAGACACTTATTCTGTGCTGCATTTATTTATACTAAAACTATAGATATAATTTCTGATTACTTATGAGTTTATCCAGAATGCTCATTAGCAACAGTGGGTATCCCAATAATTTACCAATATTGCAATAATTTACGAATCTCCTCTCTTGGAAATCCGGATTTAGTACATTTAAGGAGCTTTATTCAAAGAGCTTCTTTTCTTTTTTTAAACTTTACATTTTGAAATAATTTTAGACTTTTTGAAAAACTGTGAAAATAAAGTGCATGCAGATTCCCTAATACTATATCTTAAATAACCACAGCACAATGACCAAAACCAGAAAATTAACAGTGATTAAAACCAGCGTACATACAATGCTCTAATCAGTTGTGGTGCAATGAATTGTGTCCCCCAAAAAAGATATCTCATCTCAACTCCCCAAACCCATGATAATGACCTTGTTCAGAAAAAATCTTTCTGGGGGTAATTAAGTAAAGGACCTTGGGGAGATGAAATCATCTTGGGTTAACCAGGAAGACCCTGTACCCAATGAAAAGAAAATAAGAAACCAGAATAGAATGAGTTTCTTCTGTTAGAAGGTCAGGTGTGGAACTTGTGACAGCAGTCCTATGAAATGAATGTTACATCCAGGTAACAAAAATAAAAGATTGATGTTGTCCATTATTTCCAAATACAATCACCTGTTCCTACTCCCAATGCAGGCGTGCTTAATTGCAAATCAGTTGCTCACACTGGCCTATGTCCTGTAACTAGGCCCTGTGGCCTTCACTTTACTATTGCTTAAGCAGTCTTTTAGAAAAGTGTAGTTTCTAAATTACTTGGAGGATAGTTTCAAAGGTTATTAATTAATCAAGGAAGATTCCGTAGTCTTCATAAGGAATTTAGTGAGTACAATACATATATCATATTTTGTAATTATTAAGCTTTGGCATGAATAATGAAGCTTGATTGCCTCTGCCAAGGAAATGGAAAAAACTTTTTTACATACATAGTAACACAGATGGGTTTTCATAAGTTAAATAATTTATGATACTTTAAATTTCATGAAAGTCTCAACAACTTCCTGCTGAATATTGTTAATGAAATAGTTTAACAATGTTTAACTTTCACATTTCATAAATAATAGGTAGAATATTTTATAATCTTGGCCTTGTGTGTTTTGACGCACAATCCATAAACAGGTAACTTGGAAAAAGCTTCTAAATAATTCCAAATCTGTTGATACTGAAATTGTTGGTAATTGGCATCCCATTTTGCTAGTGTGACTTGCAATGCATTGTAATATTCTTTGATACAGATTATTAACTACAGCAAATAAAATAAGTTAAATAATTCCGTTTAAGATCTTTTGAATCCATCTCTTCACTTTCAACTATAAATCATGTCAGATGATTTTTTTTCAAGTCAAATCTTTTCAAATTTTTTGTGAGGCATAAGAATATATATCTTTTCCCTACCAAATTATAGGCTTAAGAATTAAAATAAGCCATTCCATGTCAAAATAAACACTTCATTGGAACTTAAAAGTATCTCATAACTCCTTTCTAAGCTAACATAAAAGTGCTAATTTCTTCACATAAATGGGGCATTGGCATTTGCCTAAGCCTGCCAATTATGGAAAGATTCTGGAAGAACCTCAACAGCTATCTGAGAAAAGCACTGGCAGGTTGGATCATTTACTCTGCCTTTAATCTTTCTTCCCACTGTGAAAAAAATATTCCAATACAAATGAAGCTTGATTATCTTCCTATACTCCGGAGGGATAAATAGACTTCCACTTTCACTGCTCTTTATATCCTGCAATCTGGCCGACATCTCCACCATATAATGCCAAGTAGACTTTCTTTCACTACCAAGTACAATTGATTTCCCGTACATCTCTTGACACAGTTGGACAGAATGAATGTGCGGTAGCTAACATATTCCCATCTCTCTCAAGGTGTGCATCATAGCTACCAAGAAACATAACACAACTGATGACAAGTTTCTCTTTAAAAATCAAAACATGAGGATTACAAATGTAAATTTCATTTTCCTTCTCAATAAATATATTCTGCAGCTGCTTAGAAAATATGGAAAGTGAATTGGAAAGACTATCTCAATGCATTTCTAAATATTTAGAAAAGGTATCTTGTGTTCATATTTCTAAATCTTCCCATCAAGCTTTGCTTCTCTTTCATTGTCCCCATTTCAGTAAACAACTGTTCTATCCAGCCAATTGCTGGAATCTGAGATCTGGAGTCCTTCATGATTCCTCTGCATTCTCCAGTACCCAGTTTCCTGACCAGGTTGGAAATACTAAATCCAAAAATATTTTGCGTTCCTCAGTTTCTCTTCACCCCTACCTGTTTCTTTCAGAACACTGTCATCTCCAATTTAGAGCAATAGCTTCTTACTTGGTCATTCCTACTTGACCCAAATTCCTTTTCCACCTTTGGCCAACACAATCTTTGAAAAAATGTAGATTGTAGCCTCTCTGTGTCCTTAAGATAAAATCTCAAATTTTCCTTTTTGTCTAGAAAGCTGTCTACATCACTGTCCCACTTACCTGTCCAGACTGAGCACTGCCCTCTGTGACCTCTTCTCCGTGCTCTAAGCCACTAAGTCACTTGAGGGCCTTGCAGTGCCCCCAGCCTACAGTTTATCCCTCTTCTTCACCTGGCTACATCTGCTCACGCATTTGGTGCCGGTCTAGTTCTCAGCTTATTCTACTCTCAGAAATCTTCTCTGTCTCTTAATCTAGCTCTTGCCCTCCATTATAATTTCTCATTTTGCTGTTTAAACTTTCTTCTTAACATTTACCATGAAATATTTCTACACTTTGCGATGCAAATGGGTGTTTAATGCTCATCCCCAACTAGACTCTGTGTTTTATGAAAGCAAGAGTGTCTATTCAGATCACCATTCTCTCCCTCACACCTGGTATAGTGGTTGATGTTCAGCAAATATTTCACAATATATAAACAGCAAGAATTTCCATCTTCGTGTCAAAAATATTGCCACTCCTTTCTTCTTACAATCATCCAAAAATATTAAGTTGTGCATAAAGTTTTTGTATTATCTCTACTATGGTCAGAACTTCAGGGAAGCTTCTAGGCACACTGTAGTTTTCACATGCTTGACAGTAAGTACAAAACCCAAAACATTCCACGATAGGAAGAAGGCATGAATTGGTGTGTTCTGTCTTATAACAAACATCTGGCTAAATTATAGGGGAGGGCAGATCTATGATCTTTTAGCATCTATAGTAATTACCCAAATTTTAGATAATTTCTGTTAAAAGAAAATACTTGTTATTGTTTCATTTGAGAGTTAAGTGGTTACCAAGTAAAAAATATTAAACAAGCAACTTTACAAACCAAATAGCTAAATTTACAATTAAAACTTTCTATTTATGCGAGAAGTGATTTTAAAGTGCAATGAGAAAGAGTAGCCTTACTTGTTCATTCATTCTCTCATTCAATGTGTATTCACTGAATTTTTTTCCATATCAAGGAACAAGCTCCGCACTTAAGATAAAAGAGCAAACAAGGCAAAGCGCTCAGGCTTCGCCACAGAATCCTGCTGACCATCCTATGGAATAATCAGGGCAGACACGTTATTCCTATGGTAAGGATGAGGAAATAGAAGCTTATAAAAGTCAAGTCAAGTCCTGAAAGAGTCAGCCTCAGTGCCCTGGCTGATCTAATCTTAAATCTGGAGTATTATCCATTGTGCAGTGTGGTCTCCTTGTGCTAGGTATGAGAGGTTCATTTTGCAGTTATTCAAATGTTTTGCTCTCTGGCTCTGTGAAAACATACCCACAGTGAACTAAGCAAATCACAAAATGCAAATTCTATGTTGGTAGCTTAAGGAGTGAAAAAAGGCAAGTCATCGTCTCTGTTAAGGGGAGGTCCGAAAGAACTCTCCCCTGGGAGCAGATGAAAATAACTTCATACAAATGGAACGTGATGCAAATATAAAGCAGTGCAAACTGGCTTTGTCTTCCACCTTATCAACCCGGGGATGACAAAGCATAAAACAGGAGACTGTCTCTTTCAGGCCCAAGCACCCCCCTCCCCAACCTGCAAGTGGCTTTAACCAGAGCTGCTTCTTTGTAGTTGATGCTAATGAAACTCCTTTCTGGCTAATAGGCCATCTGCTACATTCTGCCCCTCGGAAAGGTTGCACATACATTCTCCAGGAATTTAGTCTCTTCTAGCTCCAGGGAGACGATGGCTCTTCCAGAGTTGACAGTTTAAACACAGCCTCTGGGTCCAGCATTTTTCTGCTTGTCTCTGAGAGTCACATATAGGTAGTGGACTTGCTGATGAGAGGTGGTTGCTTCCCAGGGGGAAGCCCCTCAGGGATATGAAGGGTCTGGAAGGACGGTTTGGCCTTCTTCCCAAAGTCAGAGGCTAAGGTGTGCATCCCTGCTCTTCCTGGCACAGTGGAATGGGAAGGAATAAGGGGCCCATTCTTATAGAATATCGATGTGCCACAGGTGGTAATTTATAAAGATGGGTGGGTGTTGGTACAAAGTCAAAAGCTCTCAGTTTCAACCAACAAAATGAGCATATTAGATACTATACCTTTAGCAATTCCTAAAATGTGTTCTAACACAAAGTGCTATACAAAAACAGAAAAATATTGAAACAGTGTTACATCAATAAACACTGGGGAGAAGTGGTAGAGAGAGAGAAATCTTTTCAGTTAAAAACATTTGAGAAATACTGAGGTGAATAGAAATTCCTAAAGTATTCTTTATGTATCATATTGTTATAGGAGAAATTATAATATTTAAATTTCCCTGATCGATCTAACCACTTTTCACAGAACATCAGTAGGTATTCTGTTAGCTGTGAGTGGCAATACATAGCGAAAAACATCCTGACATTCCAGAATTTCTCATGCCACCTCCCGCTGCCCTGAGGAGGCAGGCTTCCCTTTATCTGGTCCAAAGACTCAGGGAGGTCACCATGCTGGGTGTGAGGCTTTCCTCCCATGGTGGCAGAAAAATCAGAGCATTATCAAGCATCATCATCTCACACAGCAACATTCCAAGAGCAGAAAAAATTCTCTCCTCATTGGCCCCTTTTTACTTGGGAGGAAAATCTTCCCAGAGACCAGCAGCTTTCTTCCCCTACAGTTTATCCAGAGGTAGGTTGCACAACCACCCCTCACTGTAAGAGATGCCAGGACATTGAGACATATCTGGATTTCCCAGGACCTATAGTGGAGAGTGGGCAGTGCTCAAGGGGACAAAAGCAACAGGCTTCTGCCCCCACTCTCCTTGGGCTTATTGTCCTAGGTGGAATGGAGATATGTTCCATCATTGCTGCAGCTCAGGAGAACCAGGGCAAGCTAGTTTCTCTCAGCACTGTGCAGGGTAAACTATGTTCTATCAAAATCCACTTGTTAAATTCCTCACCCTCGGGACCTCAAAATGTGACCTTGTTTGGAAATAAGTTCATTGCAAATATAATTCACCTAGTTGAGGTCATATTGGAGCAGAGTAGGTTCCTGTCCCAAAATGACTAGTGTCCTTATAAAAAAGGGGAATTTGGGCACATGCACGAAGGAAGAACCCTCTGGGAAGACAAAACCAGAGGGTTTGGTGATGTAGCAGAAGCCAAGGAACACCCAAAATACCAGAAGCTAGCAAAATACCAACAGTCAGGAACAAGCCCTGGAACAGATTGTCCCTCATAATCCTCAAAAGGAATCAATCTGACCAATAGTTTGATCTCAGCCTTCTGGTTTCTAGAACTTAGTGACAATGAATTTCTGCCATTTAGCCACTTAGGCTATAGCACCCTTTTATGGCCACCCTGGCAGACACTCTTTCAAAGGCAGGCACCACTTCTCTGGATGACTAGGCCCCTCCCACCTCAGCGCATACCAGCTGCTGGAAGCGTGAGCAAGTGGTTCCAACAAGCACAAGTGAGATGAGGGTCAAGCTGCGCCTCTAGAACACATAGGCATCTCTCTCGCTGAGGGGCAGACAGGGACACCCTGACTGCCGCAGGAGGGGTCTTCATCTGACACTGTCAGGGAGAGCAGCTTGCTCAGCTCAGCCACACAGGCAAGCACCGTGTTCTACCCAGAGAAGATGAGAGGTCAGCGCACTGACCCAAGGGAAGCCTCCGAGGAATCCAGAGACTTGAGCCAACTCTGCTCTTTATCTGGCTCCCTGCTCAAAGCCTTTCCCTGCCCCCGTCTCGTCTCACATTTTCTCTTTCATGCCGTCCTCCTGGATTAGCAAAGAGCTTTTATCCGACTCATCGTACTGTCTCCAAGTGGGGCTAGCCTCACGAATGCGTAACCTGTGCTGCCACCAACGGCCCGAGCTCCCTGTGCTTGGTTTAATGCTCGGATATTTCCATATTGAAAATCTTGGCTGGGTTTGGGGGCTCACACCTGTAATCCCAGCACTCAGGAGGTTGAGGCAGAAGCATAGTTGCGAGTTCAAGACCAGCCTGGGCTACAAAGTGAGCTCAAGGCCAGCCTGAACTGCATAGCGAGACCTTGTCTCAAAGACAAAAACAAAACAAAACAAAATTGTTAGCAGGAGACCTTGCAATTTCATTTCACACTGCCCTTTGGTTCACTCTTGTCTCTAAAATCTGCTTGAAATTATAGTGTAGGTCAAAGCCTAAGAATTGTCTGTTTTCTCTTAGCAGTTCAGTGGATCATTCCCTCCCCCAAAGAAAGGAATGGGACAAAGGCTCAGGGGTACACAGAAACTGAAAGTATTAACTGCCATGTGCCACTTCTGGGCTGTACAGTGTGGTCAGTCCCGGTAGGGTGCTGTCTTTCAAATTGTAGGGTGCAGGGGCTGGGGATATAGCTCAGTGGAATAAGCGCTTGCCTAGCAAGCGCAGGGTCCTGAGTTTGATCCCCAGTACCGCAAAAAAAAAAAAAAAAAAGCATGCAAGTCAAATTGTAGGGTGCAGCCATTAGTGAGACATGGAATCAGACCCATAAGTGAGGACCAGTGTATTTTAAGAATGAGATGAAATAGAATTGATTTCCAGTATCTCATTTTTGAAAAAAGACTAGATTCTAAGGTGGGGGTCAGCATATTACGGCCCAAGGCTGTTTCTATAAATACACAGCTCATTCATGTGTGTGTGGTCTGTAGCTGCTTCTGCCCTATGGTGGCAGGATTAGGCCATTGAAACAGAAACTATATACCCGACAAAACTGAAACTATTACTGGGCCTCTATAGAATGAGTTTGCTAAAACTGCTTGAGCAGTAAAAACAGAGATCTGCAAAAGATAACTGGCCATTTTCAAGGACAATGGAAAACAGTTTGGAGAATAAGACTGTGTAAATGTGGGAAAGCAAAACAACTTTTTATTCACCGCATAGAAGCAGAAAGCAGATACAGAAAACCATAGCATGGAGTCAAGAACAGGTGGGGAACAGCACATGTACCCAGACATCCTGGGGCTTGGCTGAGCAAGGATCCAGGCTGAGAGGCTGCACATTCCCACCCTAGTCTTTCCCAGGCACCTTCAACAGATCCAAGGTTCACTCTCCCTGTGGCAGTGTTCGTTTGAACTTTTGCTTTCTCTACTCTAAAACCTTATACCTGGCACAGGCTCTGCTATGCTTTTGGAAGTGCTGCCCTAGAGAAGCAGCCAGGGCTGGACCAGATCCTACATGGGTACCAATCAGGAAAAGTGCCCTCCTCTGCTGCCTAGGACACAGTGGAAACAGCAGGGCCACCCTCTACAAATGAACCAGGACTACAGGAGCCTCAGTTTCCACTTCTCTGCTTAAAATCATGCCCAGTTCATTCCCTTCTAGCCTCAGCATAGCGAACCCCTCAGATGTCTGAAAGAGCTCTACCTTTCAGGTGTCTTGCAGAGGATACAGTTCTAAGAGAGTGATCTGGCCAGCAGAGTATTGGCCCAGGGAGGGTACTAGAGCATGCTGGTTATGGGTACATCCTCCTTATGTCGGACACATCACTTACATGGGATCCTGGCAGTCCCATGAGGTGAGTCTGTATGCCTGCACTCAGCTCCGGCCCATCTATGTTCTGACCAGGATGCCACCTTCTGTCTAACCCTTTGTGACCCCTCCCACCAGCACACAGTGCCCAGCGCACTCTCCACCATTCCCCGCCCTCATTTCCCACCCCTATGCCACATGCCAGGCAGTTTTGTGTCTGTTTGTGTGGTTGCACCTATCTCCTCACGGCCAATAGGCCCTTCCAACATTATGTTACATTGTGCCAGGTGCCACAAGTCCGTGCCTGGCCCACACAAAGCCACTCTTGTCATCCTGCTCTCAGGACCCTCCCCTGTTTCCACCCAGACAAGATGGTAGTGTGTACAGTCACAGCACCACTACCTTTGCTATTACAAGAGGGGTGAAATTAGCCAGAAAGAAAGCATTTCACAAAGAGAACACAAAGAGATGGTTCCTGGATATGAACAAAAAAAGATGACACCTAGACACAGGATCTTCACCAGCATCCGTTAGGCAAAAGCTGAGATAGAAGACCTTATATCCTCTCTACCCAGTATTCTAAATCTGCGCTGATCAGTCACTTTATCTCACACAGACCGCCAAATTTAGTAACTGTGTATCCAATTGTTTATATAGATGGGAATTTGAAAAACATATATCCCTGGGACCTCACACACCCTACAATAGCTCTGCCCTCTGCAGAGGTTGTCCAAGTCCTAACTTTGGAGTCTGAGGGTGTCACCACCCCAAAACAAAGCCCACCCATGAAGAAATTTTCTGAGAAGCCCTAATGTGTTTGTCTGAACCCCAACTTTCAAGTACTACTATCCTGGGCAGCTTTGAAGTAGTGGAGCTTTCCATTATTACAAATATCTTGAGCCCTCCTGTGACTAAGGCCTTTCAAAAAAAATGTATTTGAAAGCTAAATCTGTGGTTCATCCTAGCTCATGTCACAAAAGATGCAACAGTGCTGAATCCATTCTAAGCAGGAATTCACCCCATAAGCGTGATGTGCTGAAGCAGACAAGTTGTGTCACTTACACTGTATTTTTATATCAACTCATAAATGTTTCTTTCATTATACAAAAATAACCTTTCTCATTTTATTCTGTCAAAATGTCTCTTTATTAGGTTATGGTTAATGGTTTAAGAAGTAATTTGCAGTGAAACATGCCAGTGCATTTTATGGCAATCAAAGAGAAGCACAAATGCTCGTTTTCAGGGTGTCTCTTCATTACCCGGGGGCTTGCTTTCCTCGTGGGACTGATAGGTGCAGGAAAGTAATTAAAGATCCCTTTTTCTGTTCAGTATTGTGGCCAAGTCCTCAAAGTCCCATGTGTCAGATCTGAGCTTCTGGCCCTTACATGAGAGGAATGTGAGGAAGAACCAGGCACAGAGGAAGGTGACTCCACTTAGCGCTCAATAATAAAGCTCTCTTTGTCTTTTTTCTAACTCTCTAAGTCAAATTCTGACTGCCTGGTTCCGTTAAGAGTGCCCAAATTGAACTCATGTTTATTAATTAGCTCATTATATTTGTTAGGCTGGAAAGAAGCTTGTTAAGGAAAAGATTTAGTCCTTCTGTAATTCCAAATTAACCTTTCCTGAAGTCAATTTTTATGGAGATCAAGCAAACAGTGTTTCCTATCAGTTCACCAGAATTGTAAAGGTGTGTTGTGAGCCCAGTCATGAAGAGGAAACTTACAAGTCAGGAGAACGAGCCGTGTACAATTTCACATCTATTTCCGGAGTGCTGACAGCGTTTGCGCTGAATCTGGATTGATTCAAGACCAAGCTCAGAAGTGATTTGCGTAGCTGTGCAGAACCACAGTGCAGTTAGAGCACTGGCTCCAGTGCACACCGCGCTGTTTGGGGATTCATTTTCGTGGAGGCACGAGAGCAGTTCGTATCACCACATGCACGGATCATCACACGCTTGCTTCAGTAGGCAGGTTTCCTGGGAGTCTCGGGCCCTGTACACAGACGTATCTGGTTGTTTAAAATAAAAGAATTTGGAATAGCGCCCTCTCCCAGCCATATTCACCGTGGTACAATATCTGACATATCTAAATTATGTGTTCTCCAAAAACAGCCTTGAGTTTGTCACCGAAAGGACAGGGCCAGTTGCAGTCAGACTGTCCCTAGTTCGAATGTCTCACTACTCGTGAGACGAGGCAGCTTCAACAGGTTACCTAAGCTCCTAGTGACATAAGGATAAAAACAACTACCTTGTAAGGTGGTTGTGAGGATTGAACGACATATTTGTATGACATATTTGTATTGAATGACATATTTTGCCCGGCACTTGCTAGGCATTTAGTAAGTAGAGAGCGTCTTTAAGACTCAAGCTCTTTTGTCTTTGTGACTGCTTAACTTAGAAAATGGGAGACATGGAGTTGTCTTTTGTAGCCTTGAATTTGACTGCCCTGGATTTTATAGAGTCTATGGAGGCAATAAACCACCAGCAACTGAGGTGGCCTAGGTTGTGAGACCAGTGTTCCTCCCTCCTCAGCTTGGTTCTTTACTCAGTGACACTATATTAAGCACTTTTATATGACAAACACTTTGAGCTATATAATTTGGTAAGAAAGCTATCATATTATCATTATAATAAGAGCCCTTGTGTCTACTATGTGCCATAATATCATCTTTATTATGGTGATAAGGCAGTATAATAACAAATGAGGACATTATTGTTATTCCAGATTTTATAGATAAGAAAAACTAACATTCAGAGAATCCAAGTAGTTGGTCATTGGAAAATGACAGGCTCCAAGCTTTCAGCTATGTGCTAGTTTAGTCTCCCAAGAAAGTATTATACTACAATGAACAGGCACCAACTCTTTAATAATCAGAGAAGTATAAATTAAACCAACAACAAATTTCATTATATATGTTAGTTTGCAAAAAATTAAAAAGCTGCGGAATCTGGGCATGCTGGGAGGTGAGGAGAAGAAGGCTTGCAAACTCTAATAGGAACATAGACTCATGCACCCTGTTCCCGGGACTCTGTCACTAGAAATCCTCACACACATCCACATGGTAGGGTTTCTCAAGCTTGATACTACTGACAATTACGACCCATAATTCTTTATTGTGGAAAACGGTCCTGTGTATTGTGGGATGGCTAGCAGCACCCAAGGATTCTGTGCACCAGAAGCTAGGAGCCTGTTCCCCAGGAGTGACAACAAAATACTGTTGTCAGATATTGCCAGCTCTCTTCAGGGATACAAAGTCATTCCCAGCTAGTAGCCGCCGTCCTAAGAGGACATGTTTGCAGATATTTGCTGCAGTGTCATCTGTGAAGGGGGAATTTGCCACCCTGGTGTCTGCCACTGGAAAACCAGACAGGCAAAGTGTAAGGGATGCCCGGCATGAGCTAGTAAGCAGCTGTCAGTGCAGTGGATGAGATGCGCACCACAGCGACTTGAACAGAGCTTTGAAATACTGCTCTGAAACAAGGAAAGAACGAGAATGAGACACAGAAAACATCTCATTATGTGAATTAACCGTACATGTTCACAGAAGAACAACAGGCACGGATGTGTATGAACAAAAACTCTGGCGTTACAGCCCAGATTGTGGGAACAGAGCAGGGGGAGACAGAGGAATGGAAAGGGATACAGCAGGAGAGCGGTCTCCCTCAGACCAGGAGCGGGGGACACAGGAGGCTGTAAGAAGACTCCATATGCGAGGCACAGAGAATAGTGCTGTGGATGTTAAGGTGGAAACCACTTCCGGTAGATATGGCCATTTTTGCTGATTGAGCAAGGATGTGATAGGCACAAATCGAGTGTGTGCGAGGAAAATTTCAATTTCCTCGCTGTGTATTCTGAAATTCAGACACACAGCTTAGCCTCTAACTCCAGGTGCCATTCTTTTCTGTGTTGCACCGGAGAGTTGTTCTTTTGCCACACGTTTCTGGATTGGGCATGTCAACTTTTTGCTGTTGAACCCAAAATATCTCAGGCAAACACAGGCCTCACAACCCTGTTTGTGTTCTTATGTGTCTTTCTCCATCACCACTGCCTTGGTCTAAGCCATAAGGATTTCTCTCACAGGTATTCTTCACCCCCACTTTGCTTATACATGCACAATGACCTTCGACGCTCATTGGGTCATCTTATTTGCTTTTAAAACCAGTGACTCCCATCCCCTCAAATGAGAGTCTAAATTTCGGAACGCAACCTTCCAGGACTTTCATGACATATTCTTTGGCCATGGTTCTTATCCAAAAAAGTAACGAGATTTAGTTCATTGAACTTTCATCCCAAGACTAAGCATTCCATTGTTTGTTGTCTAGGAGATTTCATTTGAAAATTATTAGTTGGCCCCATTAAGTCTTAAGAATTATCCACATTTTATGTAATAACTGGGGGAAACAAAGCCAGATCGTGCCTGGTAAATAAACTAACGGGATGAAAGCGTCCGAGCTAGGTATTACTCACAGATAAATAGTAACTAACATTTGTGGCTTGTGAAGCCATGAATAGAAAGCATGAATTAGCCAGTAAACGAACCGCATGCATAGCATGTGTCTACTATGTCCTAAGGTGCGGGCGGCACAGAAGAGACAGGGGCAAACTCGGCCCCGCCTCCAGGTAGTGCCCGGTCCAGCGGGAGGGAGACAACGGAGACAGAAAGCTCACCATTGCTATGGAGACAGACGCGGAGCACAGCGAGGGGTTGAGCACAAGATGAAGAAGCATTGAAAGAATGAGAAACGGAGCTGACGCCGGAGAGTTGGACGCTCGGGCTCTGCGGAGGGGTCAGGCCCAGGACAGTCGGACACAACGGCCAGGACAAAGTTCCAAGACCAGAGCACAGGGGTCTAGGCAATGAAGCGCCTCGGGGAGACTTAAAATATTTAAGTGGCTTTCAAAGCGCTTAGAATGGTGTTGCTAGCACTAGCAATGTAAACCCCCGGGATCCGGCAAGTCCTGACGCCACAAGAAGAGCACGGAATGGAATAGAAAGACACCGGGGATATAGCTCGGTGGAATAAGCGCCTGCCTAGCAAGCGCAGGGGCCTGAGTTCGATCCCCAGTACCGCAAAAAAAAAAAAAAAAAAACAGCCCTGGAATAGAAAGACACCGATACAGGCCCAACACTGCCAGAAACTGTCTGATAGCGAGAAACTCAAACCCCCTCCTGAGCCCTCTTTCTTCATCTGAAAATGAAAACGATTGTTTTTTCTTCTGCCCTCCTCATAACATCTCAGGGAGGGTAGAACAGGCTGGTATGCATGAAGCACTTTAGCTAACATTAAGTGGCTAAGACTGATTGTGGTATTTTAGGTTATTGATCAGAAAACTTTCATTTCCCATTGATACTGGTCTAAGCCACGTGGCCGAATTTAGCCAGTGAAATATTAGTGGACTGGCATGAATAGAGGCCTTAGATAGACCTTTCAACTTGGTTACGGAGCGTCAGTGAGTACAGTGAGTGCTTGCTGCCCTTCAGCCTAGCCCTAGCACCGACATGTGGAGCAGACCTGAATACATCCACACCCGGGAGCTAAGCTCATTGCACCCAGCCTCATTTAGCCAAACCACACTATATCTACCAACTCATGAGACTATTTCTCATATACCACTGAACTGCAGGGAAGTTTGTCTCATGGCACTGAGGCATCCATTGCTGACTAGTCTTTTTACACTCTGTATAACAAACCATCACAAACTTAGCCCTTAAAACAACACATGTATTATCTTGCAGTTTCTGTGTGGCTTCACTGGGGTCTTTACTTAGGGTCTCACAAGGCCGTAACTGAAGTGGGGTTAGGCTGGCATCAGAGGCTTGACTGAGGAAGAGCCCATTTCCAACCTTCTGCCGCCTGTTCACAGGATTCCTTCTCTGTGGGCTAAATTGAAACTTGATTCTTTAAAGCCAGCAATAGGAAGAGAAAAGAGGAGAGCAAATCTGCTAGCAAGTTGAAATCTTGTGTAATATAACATAGCGCGAGTGATATCCCACACCTTTGCACCATCTGGTGCCGCCTATACCCAAGAAGAGAAGATCGTGCGAGGATATGAACACCAAGAACCCAGGATCCTGGAAGCCAGCTTAAAAGTTTGTCCATAATAGACCAGTGTAAGACCCCATCATCCTCCGTCCTCCCGGGCCAGTGATTCCACCAGAGCTTGGTGAACAGTGCAAGCCAGCAGAGAATTCCTGCCACTCAGACCACACACTCACTCATCTTTTGTGTGGCAACTACAGAAGAAGAAGGCAAGCATGTGGATAGAGACCTCCAGAGCTGGAAAGAGCTTTGTAGATTATTCAGTTCATGTCTCTGGGTGCACAGACAGGGATAGAAAGCCAAACCAGATTTCAGTTCCCTGGACCAGAACACAAAGTTACCTCGTGGCAGACACTCAGACAGCCAAGCCAGTGCTTCTACCCCACCTTGCCTCCTCCAGCATCAGCCAGCAGTCCCCCACGCTAGCTCACATGTGAGAATCACAAGCACATCTTGTTTAAGAGCATATATTTCCCCCATACTTATTGAATCAAAATTTCGAGGGTAGAAGAGAATTTGTAATTCAACTAAGCTTCTCAAAGGAATTCTGATTCAGCAAGTTTGAAAACTATTATTTCTTCCTTCCGTTATATGACAACATATTTATTAGGCCTCTCCTTGATACCAAGTTCTGGGCCAGACGCTGGAGATGCAGCAGTGGTGACAACTGAAACTCTTGGAAAGGCCGCAACCTACGGGGAGAAGAGGCACTGAGCAAGAGACTGGAAGAGCAAAGAGTGCTGTGCTGGAGGAAATCCGAAATGCCACTGAGGGGCCAGAACAGGCAGCCGGAAAGGATGGGCACGGGGAAGAAATGACATTAAGTGGGAACCTGAGGGATGAGAAAGAATTATATGGGAAGGAGGAAGGTGAAGTAGGAGGCAAGACAAGGAAGATAAGAGCATTCCAGGAAGAGGCAGCAGCCTCCAGGACCTCAGGCAGGCATGCACAGTGAGAAGCCACCAGCACGTAGACTGTGCAAAGGCAGAAGACGAAGCCCAGCCACCTCAAACATGCTTCCAGAAAGGCTGCAGGGATGGTGCCTGCGATGCACTGAGTGTTACTTGGAAAGAAGTCCGCACCCCAGCAGGTGGACAGTCCCTTGAAGAGCCTCCGCCATCATTTGTAAACCTTGCCGGGGAACTGATTTATGGCCAGCATCAATACCATGACAGATGCTGTTTATATTTCCAGTGTTTCAGGTGATCCATTTGACACAGCCTTGGGAACGTAGCAAAGGAAAGCATTGCTAAGATGCTTTGACTGAGAGGAAACTGTCAAACAGAAAAAGGAAGAAAAAGCAGCCATAAGGGCAGCCACAGCTTAACCAAATGAATGGCAGCAGGAAAAGGCAATTTCTGTGCGGTCAGGAGGGGGCAACGGAGACTTAAGAGACTTCACTCCTACCACTCTGAACTTCTGTATCACCCTGAGTTTCCAAGTCTGAACTTTGGATCTGCGCCTGAAAGTGGTTCTGTGCAAGGGACACAGGAGAAGTCTGGAGTGTAACAGAGTAAGCAATTACCTTTTCTGGTCTAACTGGCGAAAATGTCTAGATGATGTCTGACCCCATTCCAGTTTCATATGCATCAAGAAGAGATTCTCCCTTTTCCAACAGCTGTGGGACTTTGTCCACAGAAGGAAACTGTTGTACTGTACAAAGAGTTTTGATGATGGAATTTGGATTATTAAAAGAGGTTACTCATAGATAAGAAGAGGAAAGAAATAAAGAAGAAGTTGTACTCTTTATTTTACATATTTGGTACTGTTTCTATGTTTTAAAATTGAAATTTTAAGTTAAAACTGCAAATATGTTTATTGAAACTCAACCTCATCATTTTGATCAATGGTTCTCTGGTTTAATATAACCGCTACTCTTGAAAGAAATGTGTAATGAATTCACTGAAATCTGCATGATCGTTGATGGGTTTCCATATATAAACTTTGCCAGGGTCACCATGGTGGTGATCCAACATGGTGTTACGCCTCAGAATAACAACGTGTCCCTCCAAAACTAACTTCCATCTTCTTCCTCTTCTAGTCCAAATAAACTTCCTGCTCCCTTTCTGCACCAACAATCCCCCAGTCCTCTCAAGTTACAACACTTCCCCTGCCCATATTAACCCCATCCCTAGTCTAACTTAATAAAAACCCATTCCCCAGCTCCCTCCACTGAGGGTCCTTGCAGTGTCCTGCAACCCTCCTGCACCATCAGCAAAGGCTTGTTTGTATGTCTGTCAGTGTGTCCCAATAGGGCCAACACCTTACGGTCTCCATCAGGATAAGTGTAGCTACATATTTGTGTATAATGAAATCTGATCCCCCAAACCTGGAAAGCAATGCAGTTCGGAAAGCTGGACAGAAGTATGGGGTGGGTCAGTTTTCTAGGATCTTCTTTGCAATTTCTCTCCCCAAAGCTGCCTTGTCAGAATGCCTTCCTCCTCCTCTCCCTTCCACTTCCGGCCTCCACTGACTCTGCTTCGTTTCCTCATCCCTGAGTTCCCTTTTTCCAACCCTCTTGACTGTGTCCACCTTCCCACAGGTAGCTTAAGCTCACCTGCTTCTCTGCTGTTCCTTTTCTGTTCTTCCCATCCAACACCACAGCCACAACCCGAAGGCCCAGAGGCCGGTAGCAGCAGGCAGGGAGGCCTCCTTAGAGAGCAGGATCACCGGAGAAGGGCTTTACCATTCTGATGATGAAGGTTTTGTTCATGGGATCCTGGACACTCTGGAGGACCCAGGGTAAAGAAAGCACACCGCACTAGCGGCTCCCACGCTCACTGGTCATCTGGTTTGAAGCAACAGATGGTACATAAGCGCGTGAACTGTTTTAATTAAAGTCACTGCGAAGCGTTCCACAGAAGAGAAACGAGAAGGGAGGCATGGGAAAGGAGATGGGCAGTGGTTAAGCGGTGCTGTAGTTAGGGATTACAGGGAAATAATTTAATATGACACATAATTTATAAGAGTATTTTGTAATATTCACCCAACAAGTCAAATGCAGAAAAGTACAATTAATCTGTCAATGTGCTAGAAACCGAAAGAATCCAGCTAAGGGCCTGGATCCCACAGCAGTGCCCTGCATGAATCCAGCTGAAGACCTAGAGCCCATGGCAATGTCCTCAAGGAGTCTAGCTGGAGGCCTAGGGCCCAGGACCATATGCCATGCAAGTCTGTATAAAGGATCTGCACCGGGAAGGTCCAAAGGTCAGTGGTAGAAGTTAGAAAATTTGCATCAGTGGGGTGAAGAATCTGTGCCAGTAGGCTGAGGGATCTGCACTGGAGCCAAGAAGTGATGCTTAAGGTAAGGACCAAATCTCCCCTAAAGAGAACTACAGACATCCTCAGCAACAGCGAGGTCCCGAGCTTCTCTGATGATAACAGCTTAGTTCATATCAGGAAAACCAGCATGACATGCTTCTCCAGGAGAATGAACAGCACACCATCTTCCAACGCAGTTCTCCTTTAACACTGTTGGCAACAATGCTCAGGCGGGCCTTCCACACCCAGAACCACTGATTCAGTTCGGCTGGGTGTTCCATGTTGACCATTGGTTAATCCACCATAGGCAGTCTTGTACATTTGTGTGCATGCCTTCCCAGAGCTATGCTGAAGACAGCTCTATGACCCTGAGACATTCAAAGAGCAAAATAGCTGCTAAGGTCATTATGAGTTTGCCCTGTGGCTGATGGGTTTTACTCCACCCTCCTGCTTGTCAAGAGGAATTGCCAGCAGACAGAAGCCTTGTTTCCAGAATTGCAGGTGCAATGCAACTACCTCCCATAGACACCAATGATGACTGTAATGGTTGATGCATGATCAAGGGTAAGGAATGTGGGTAATGAGGGGAAGATTTTAGTGTATCTCTGGGTGCATAACGCTGGAAGGAATGGAGTGGAGGGCAATAAGGCTGCATGTAGGATGGGAGCCACAGGTCTTCTGCTCAAAAAATGAATAGTGGTCCAACAGCGAGTTTCAGAGCCCTCAACAATGACTACATGGTACATTGTTTTGCTTATGTCTCGGGATGGTGGACCCCTGTGTTCTACCTACTGACTTTTCAGGACTCTAGACAAAATATGGGCTTTGGACTCAGATATGTATCTGAATCCTGGCTCTGCTCCCTTCCAAATATGTCCTTCAACTTAATCTCTATAATTCTTGTAAGTCTCTCTTATATGGTTAATGCCAAAAAGTTGCTGTATGAATTAAATTAAAATGTAACTGACATGTAAAACACTACATATAAGTAGTAGATACCTAATAAGTGCAAGTTTCTAAGTAATAACTGGTATTTTTGAGAAATCTATTCTTCACTTTCAAGAAAATGAGCTAAAACTCTCATTTATACTTTGTGCAAAATAAAAAATAAATTCAATCCCACCAGGACTAAAATGTTTTAAACTCCTACCTTAAATGTACATACTATTTGAATCATGGGCAAAGTATAGAATAAACCCAACATAGAGGGATACATTTTATGCAAAGGATAAATTACTGGAGAGCTTGCATAAATAAAAACTTGCATAATTTATGACTAATTTTTCCAGTGGAAGAAATATAAAGTCTGCAGATGCTGGTACGTGAGTCTACAACCATCGTGACATAGTTGCTATAATGTAGTCAATTGTTTCCTTAGCCCTGTCTCCACTATTTCAGCAAGCGCCCTCTCTGGAATTACCAGCACAGAGTGCAGCACCCCATATTTACCTCAATAGTGCGTTATTATACCTACTTTTCTCAGGCATATTTTCAGAACTAGTACCAGTACCAGCATAACCAGTCAATGAATATATCTGTGACATTATTTATGATTATAAAAAGATCCAAATATAATAACAGTGCATATTGAGATAAAGACACAGTAGTAATCGATAATCATGTACAAAAGTTTCTGCTCTTATAAAACATGGTGGGCTTGACTGTTTCATAAGACTGGGGCAGGGCCCCATGAAACAAAAGGTGAACACAGCTACCTCTTCACTCAAGCTGCTGCTCCGGTTTTGGGGTTACACAATTCATGATATGTTTATCGGAAATATTTGCACTATTTTATTTATGCATAAAGTGAGATTGTACTGCTATCCCATAGATACGCTTTTATATATCAGTAAAATATGGCTACATAAAACCCTAAATAAGAACAAAGGAAATATGACCTTGCAGGCTAAGTTCACCACTTTAATTAATGAATCTATCAGTAGCAGACTGCATCTATTATGCCTGCCAGCTCTGATACCCTGGGCATTGTCTGCATTGGTATTTAAGAATAGAAACCAACAGATGGCTGCAATTTTATGGAGAAGAAACGGTCTCTGACCATATTTCACAGGGGCTCTCGAGAATATTAATGCTTGAAATTCTTAGCATCTAGAAATCACACACTTGTACAAAGATAGCTGGAGTAGTGTCTTCCTGACAGGCTAAGCAGTCAGGCAAGGCTCAGCTGAGAAGGGGAGAAAGAAGGAGGAAGAGTGTGTGACAGAAGAAATATGTGAAATGCAAAACAGTTTCCCAATAGTATGTGTGAAGCATCTGTCTTAGCAAAGCAAACTAAAGTACTTAGTGTAGAAGTTGAAGGATTGCATCAATGTCATCTTGCTTGTTATGATATTGTTCTACAGGCAGGCAAGATGTTTCCTTCCCACTGGGGAAGACTGGGTAGAGGCATAAGAGCTCCCTCTAGGTTGCTTGTTACAGCAGCATATGATTCCGATGTGTCCCAAAAAAGAGGAGGGAGCGAGGTGTTGAGGTAGAGAAACTAATCAGTTATTTGTGCAAGGACTGAACAATGAGAATGTTCATCATGATGTTCATACCAGCAAAAGATTGCACAAGCTACAAACATTTCTAGAGTTGTAAATTAGTTTATTACAAAACTTATTTTACCTATAGACAAAAATACCATGCAGCCATTAAAATAATGTTATGGCAAGGTACCTACAACTTGGAAAGAAGTTCATAATATATTTTCACAGAAGCAAGTTATAAAACAGTATACTCACCATTTTGTAGATAATAAGTATTCATTATCATTACACACAAGAAGGACTGAGAGATTATAGAAATCCACAGTTCTAGTAATAAGTGATCAGGTGAGAGACGATTTTGATTTTTCCTTTTGTGTTTGCTAGAACTTCTTCCACAGCCCTGAGTTACTCGCCTAGCGATGTCGATTTGCTGTGACATGTGAGAGACTGCAGGTATCACAGTGAGCAGGGGAGACAGAGCTCCCTTCCTGGAGCTTCCTGGTTTATTCAGGCGGCCTCAGCAATGATGAAGAGGATTGAAATGCTGAGCCCCTATTACAATTCCTTGGCTCTGTGAAGCCTTGCCCTGGCCCCAGTCGCTTTCAAGAACCAGCTTTCTACCTGCAGGGTCTCGGTATCAACTCATCATCTTTGACTTTCATGTCTTAGACTCCAATCAGAAACCAGCATGATTTCTTACACTAGTCACCTGCCCTGCTCTTAGGAGAAAAGAGACACAGAGACCAGCATTTGGAAAACATCTATTAATGGTCAGACACTGCCACGGGCTTTGTTTATATAGCACCGGGAGCCCCAGCTGAGGCGTAGAAAGAAGACCTTACTGTCAGCATTTACAGAAGAGTGGAATAGGAGCGTAGGGTCACTAAACGGTTTGCTCATAGATGTACAGCTAGTATGAGAGCTGCGGCTCAAAGTTCAATATATGCATGTACTGAAATGCCACAGTGAAACACCGACTTATACAATTAGTATGTTA
The DNA here is from genome assembly GCA_004027595.1 of Dinomys branickii. Taxonomy (NCBI): domain Eukaryota; kingdom Metazoa; phylum Chordata; class Mammalia; order Rodentia; family Dinomyidae; genus Dinomys; species Dinomys branickii. The sequence continues at coordinate 114,273 of PVLD010002505.1, forward strand.
AAGATAAACAAACCCGGGTCTGGCTCCAGAGTTCAAGGGCTCTTTTTACACAGACCAGCCTGCTCTCCCAGTCACTTGCTAGCACATCTCCATCTGAAATACCAAACACTAGACCTGAAGCTCCAAACCCTGGGAAGAACTGCTGAGGCTACGGGTGAAACCCAGGGACAGGGTTTAACCCGCTTGGCTGCAGCTGCCGAAGTCCAGAAAGGGCCCAAACCCGACCTCAGGAAGTAGCCTGCTGCCTCTCCTCTCTTTACCAAACAACATCGCAAAACATGTGTGAATTCTTCCCTCCCCTTGGAAAACAGCCTCAGGTACACTTTGTGCCCCTGACTCCGCTCTCACAAAGGCTGCTCTTGCCTTAGGATTCCAGCGGTTCTTGCTGGTGCGGACTCAGCCTGTCTACAAAGCCTTGTGCTCATCTTCCCTGAGCTTTTGACCTCCGATCCCCACTACCGCTCTGTCCTGATACATAAAAATCCTCAGGAAAGCTGCCCTGTAAGAAAGCTCAGAAGCTTGTGATTAAGCTGTAGTGGAGAATCAACTCAGCGGATAAACATCAAAATGCATAGAAGTGTGTAGAGTGCACTATTTATACCTACAACTTTGTACATACATTTTTTGTCTTACAGAAGCATGAAAATTTTCAAAGATTACGAAAATTTGGAGAATAACATGCCGACTCCCTCAGACCGATCACCTGCCCTCCAGGTGAGGCTGACAGACTGATCAGTGAGTTCAGGTGTTGTCAGTCTGATCTGTCCATAATCCAGTTCCACGTGTCCCTTCCACTCCTCAGTGTCAGCACCCACGGACGGAGGCGGCCTCCATCCATTTATCTAGGGGTTGATGATTCCATCTGTATTTTAGTGGAAATTCTATAAGAAACTTCCCTTCATTAACATTTCGTTAACATCAAATGCAAGGCATTCAAGGAAGCCAGAAAAGTGCTGAATTCTTTCTCTCTATTATTCCGTTGTTTTCAGAATAATGAGCTGGTGCCCTACGAACCCTGATGGATGAGCAATGAAGCTTATTATTTTTAATTCTATTTTGTGCTGGTGTCATTAAAAGACTATGGATTTTTAAATGCTTTATAAATGTACTGAATTATAGTCCTATAATCATTCTCAATAACAGAATATATATGTTATAATACATATCATAAATACACATCATATGTAGACGTGAATAAATTTTTTAAATGTCACCCTAATCCCTCTCTCCAGAGATAATCCTATACAATCCTTAAATAAAGTTCTCAGTACTAAAAGTAACATGAGTAGGTTTGTTTCTTGCAAGGTAGGAAGCAGAGTCACTCTCTTTAAAAAGCAAGGGCTTAAGATAGAATTTACTCCAGTTCCTAGGAGGCAAGAACTTTGAAAAGGAAGATTAGTTATTTAATTGGACAGAAATGAAACAGCCAAACTAGGAGGTAGAGAGAGAATCTTTTTAAGGGTTAAGAATGAATATGTGCAATAATCAGCTTTTTCTTCCCCAAAAGAACCAGCAGAGACAGATGTTTGACCTAAGGTACTTAAATTTTTAAGAACTACTAAGATTTAGAACCAGTAATTCTGAGCCAAGTGTGGTGGTGCACGCCTGTAATCTCAGTACTCGGGAGGCTGAGGCAGGAGAATCGTGAGTTGGAGACCAGCCTGGACTACAGAGTGAGCTCAAGGCCGGCCTGAACTGCACAGTGAGACCCTGTCTCAAAGAAGACCAAAAAAAAAAGTTAAAATAAAAATAGGATCCGTAATTCCGTGCAGTAGCAGTTTCACTGCTCCAACCGAAACACAACTGTCTCACAGGAAGAGGCTTAAACAAGTTCCTGGACTTTCTCATTTCCTAGCCGGCCTCTCCACGACCTCTCCCATGTCAGTGAAGTGCGGCCTGCCCCTCCAGAGGCTCAGGCTGGACACAGCCTCATCCAGACCATTCTCTCCACATCCCATACTCAGCAGGTTCCATGGGCTTTACTTGAAAACTTGATGGGAATCTGACTCCTTCTTGCCTTCACCTCTACCGGGCTGGTCTAAGACACTTTTAGGATATTACAAGAACTTCCTAACGGGACCTCCTGATCACCCTCGCCCCTGGAGAGCATAACTCCACTCACCTTTAGAGCGATCCTTTCAAAGTTTAGCCCTGTCTCTTACACCTCAGAATAAGTATCAATAATGACTTTCCTTCTTAGAGGAAAAGCAGCTCTGTGCTGGAGCCTGCCAGGCCCTCACAGGCCCTCTTTTACCTCCCTGAACCTGTCTCAGTATCATGCTTTTCCTCTTCTCTCCACTCCAGCCACATGGGTTGGTGATTTCTCCAGCATTCCAAATATACTCCCATCCCGAAGCCTTTACACTTACTGTTCCACCTGGAATACTTTTCTTCCAGAGACTTACATGGTTATTCTCCCTTTCTTTTTCAGGTTAATGCTTAAGTATCAGTCTTTATTTTTTCTTCATAGAAATTATCAATATATAGTATTATGTCATTTACTTTTTTATTTTAAAAATAAAAGAAAACGTATTAACAAATGGACATCCATCTACAAAACAGCATAAGAACAATACAAACAATACAGAGATATAGACCAAGTGGTAGGAAATTAACAATGGTTGTTGTATTATGTATTCATATCTTCAAAGTGGTTTCTCAGGAAAACAAATAGAGATATGCAATAATGATCAAGTAATCATTAACTGTTCCTTTCAGCAAAGCAATAGAAGACAGTAGTACAATGTTAGCTGTCCTGTATATACATACACACATAATTTCCCATTCTTCCCCTTCTCCTTTCGCCCATTACTTTTGAGCATTTTCCTTTCATTTCACAATGTCTGTCACACCTCCTAGTTTTTATTCACTCTTTCAGGGAGACAATACATTGTTTACATATGCACATCTGATTTATTTCACATATGAGAATGGTCTCTAGTTGTGACCATTTACTTACAAAAGCCTCAAGTTTATCTTTCTTTATAGCTGAGTAATATTCCATTATATAAAAGTACCACAATTTTTTTTGTCCAGTCCTCAGTGGATGGACATTTGGGTTGCTTCCACAATTAGCAATTACAAATTGTGTCACTATGAATATGGGTGCACATACATTGCTGTGATATGAAGTTTCCAGATCTTCTGGGAAAATACCCAGAAGGGGAATAGCTGGGTTGAATGGGACCTCTAGATCTAGTTTTCTGAGGAATCTCCAAACTGATTTCCAGAGTGGTTTCACCAGTCTGCATTCCCACCAGCAGTGGAGAAGAGTTCCTATTTCTCCACAGCCTTGCCAGCATTTGTTATCAATTGATTTCCTAATGATAGCCATTCTTAATGGGGTGAGGTAAAATCTCAGTGCTGTTTTAATTTGCATTTCTTGAAAGACTAATGATGTTGAACATTTTTTCATGTATTTATTTGCCATTTGTATTGCTTTATCTGAGAAGTGTGTGCTCATCTCAGATGCCAGTTTTGGGACTGGCTCTTTGAATTTGGAGGGCTGATGTTGCAATTCCCATTAAACTACCCTTAGCACACCTCACAGATCTAGAGAAAACAATCCTTCAATTCATCTGGAACCAGAAGAGGCCCAGAACAGCAAAAGCAATCTTGGGCAACAAGGGCAAATCAGGTGGAACTACAATCCCTGACCTGAAATTACATTACAAAGCTACTGTAATAAAATCAACATGGTATTGGCTAAAAAACAGACCAGAAAATCACTGGAACAAACTGGAAGACACAGACACAACCACAAACACACTCAGCCACCTAATCTTTGGCAAAGGGGCCAAACAAACTTGCTGGAAAAATGATAGCCTCTTTAATAAATGCTGCTGAAAAAATTGGTTTGCCACCTACCAAAGACTGAAAATAGACCCAAGTCTATCACCATGTTCCAAATTCAAGTCAAAATGGATCACAGATCTCAATATTAAAACAGACATGCTAAATCTATTGGAAGAGAAAGTAGATAAAAACCTTGAAGACATAGGGCTAAGGCAGAGAGTTCATGAACAAAAACGAAACTGCCTGTGAAGTACTTCAAAGAGTCAACAACTGGGATCTCATCCTCCTGAAAAGTTTCTGCACATCTAAAGAAATCACCAGCAGAGTAAAAAGAAAACCCACAAATTGGGAAAAAACTTTTAGCCGACTGTCCCTCAGATGAGGCCTTCTGTCTAGAACATATGAAGAATTATATAATTTGTTTAGGTATTTGTTTATTTTTATCCCGTCTAATAAAAATCAATGAAGGTAAAGGTTTGGATCTTCTCCTCTTCTAAAAACAAGATCTGGTTCACACAGCCCTTAAAAAATACCTGTTCAATGAATTTAAAACACTTTCAGGAACAGTTAAGGCTTATAATTTTTTTATATTTTGACCAATTTTGCATGCTTATATCTGGTAATCTGAGCACCTGATTTGAAAACAACAATATGCAGTGGAACAGCCATTGGTAAATTCCTACCATCTTGTCTAGTGAAACTCTGTATTATCTCAAATGTTTTATTTAATATTATTATTTTATTCTCCTTAATGGTTTGAACAATCTGCCATTCTTACATCTGGTAATCTGAGCAACATAGTTGAATATAGCAATATGTAATATAACGACCACTGTTAATTCCTATCATTTTGTTTTAAATCCCTGTATCACTTTTAATGTTCTTGCTTTGTTTTGTTTATGTTTGTAATATTGGTAAGTTGCTTATTTTTTTACTATTCTCTTTAAAATTAAACAAATAAATAAATAAGATAAAATACTATCATGATCAACTCTATGTCTATTCCAACCTGCAGCCCTAAATACATGAGCACCACTTTTTAACCTCAGCCCAAAAGTCCTATGGCCGATAAAAGATGGAATGTCAGATTTTACTATGTTATTCTTATTAACAGGCATGTGAATAAGGTTTGAGAACAATTTTTCATGTACTATTCCATATCTTAATGTATAGGGAACACTAACTGCAGTGTCATAAAATATCAGACTTTCATTTTCATTGTAAAATCAAATTGGCAACCGCGCAATAATAAACAGTTAAAATTGAGTTGCACGAGAAACAAATAAAGCCTGATCACTGGGGTTGAGCCTTCTCACAGTAGCTGCCCATTCTCTTCCTGACTAATAGTTTAGACTGTGCTTCTGGGGCAGAAACTGTCACCACCCTCAGTTACTACACACTGCCTTCTCAGAGAAGGCATCTATCATAAACTGTGTGCCTTTGGTTTTAGACTATCTTGCTTTCTTTTACTCTAGCTCAATGATTCTCAACCAAGGAAAACTATCAGAGTTGACAAAGAAGCCCTTTCATACTACTATGAAAGCCCTTTCATACATACTATTCCTCAGTAACATTCTGAGAGATTCTGATTCATGGGCTTGAATGGGAATAAAGGAAAATGGATATGGAGCAGCCATAATTTAGGAAAACTCCCAGAGGTTGTGAGATGCTTCACTTGTTCGGAACCACTGTGCCATTGACATGAATGCTAAATGTAATTACTCTGTGAGTCATCTTAACTAAAGGGGAGGAACCTGGGAGGAACCCACCTCAATGCTCAAGGACAGAGGAGTCGCATGTTTTCTAATAACAAACATCCACCAGTTGAAGGAAGGTTAGTAGCCAGCCCACTCCAGGTGAAGTGATCCTGTGATATTCACAGTGATAGAGAATGGGCTGTCCAAGGAATAGGATTTCTACAACTTACTTGAGCCTTATTGGAACACATAGTTTCAAACTAGGCAGGGAACGCCCATTTCTTTTCTCCCAAGACTTCTGACCATGCTTTGTGATAATAAAATCTCCCAGTCTTCTGCCATCCAAGTCTTTATTTCACTAAGTCGTCCCAGGTCCCATGGGGTAGGAAGCACAGCTCCCATGTGAAGGAGGCTCTGATACCAGAGCTGAGCAATAGTTAACTAGGTAACTAGGGTAGCACACAGACAGAGCTGAGGGGAAGCCATGCTAGGGCTTCCTGGAGGAAGTGACATTTTAACCTGAATTGGAGGAGATTGTAGCAATTAACTAGGGAATAAGGAGGGCATGAGAAGGGAAGGAGGAATACCAGAGGAGTAGGAGTAGCACATGCGGAGACATAAAGGTGAGCCTACTTGCCTTGGGGGAAAACACAAGTCCAGTGAGGCTGGGGCAGAGATTTTAAGGAGAACAAGAGAGAGCACACTAGAAAGACAGGCTGGGGCCAGCCTTGTAATCTCTGCTAAGGAACCTGTGCTTTATATTAATGTTGAAGGGAAGCCACTGAAAGGCTTCTAAACATAGGAGGAACTTGACAAATTTTGCATTTTAGGAAAAAGCTCCGTGGCTGTCCTGCGGAGCACAACTACAACACAGCCACCTGGACACAGGAAGACCAGGTAGGAGGACGCTGTGGGCACCTGATGGGGGGAGCTTGCACTCCCTGCTCTTGCTCGCTCCTGCTGTAATGTAAGAGTGAGCACCAGAACTTTAGAAACCAGCTTGAAAGTTCTTGGCACCCAGACAGCATTTTTCTTTTCTGTAAATGCTATTGGACAATTATTATCCTCTATACACCCACCGCCAGTGCAGTAGCCAGAAGACATGTGTGCCTGCTGAGCATTTGAAATGTTGCTAATCTCAACTAAGATGGACCTTGAATCTCAAAAACATGCCAAAAATTTGAAGACTTGGAACAAAGTATATAAAATCAATAATCTTCATATGTATTACATGGTGAATTGGTACATTTTAGATAAATTTGGTCAGATAACACATATTTTTAATTCTACTTGTTCCTCACTACATTTTTAATGTTGCTTCTAGAAAACTTTAAATGACATATGAAGATTATATCTATAGGTTTAATTATATTTCTATTGGACACAACTGTTTCAGATTCTCAGCATGAATAATACAGCAAGTCAAAGCCCCCAGAGCCAGGCATGGTGGTGTATGCCTATAATCCCAGCACTCTGGAAGGCAGATGTAGAAAGATTACAAGTTCGAACCTAGCCTGGACCAGTTAATGACTTAGCAAGACCCCATCTAAAAATCAAAAAACAAAAAATGGTTAAGGATGCATTTCAGTATGAAGACCCTGGGTTTAATCCCCAGTACCACAAAAAGAAAGAAGAAAAGAAAAAAGAATGCTCATTCCATTGCGAGATCTTACATAGTCCCAAATCAATCTTAAAAATCAGAATAAGTGTGTTCCTTAGCACTGTATAATCAATTCCCTTATAACTGAGAGCTACTGTACATTTGTACCTGAGTTGGCACCAAGGAGTTACTCAAAGGCAACTTCAGCCCCTCAATAATATCTTGTATATGGGGAAGGCCAAAGGGTGCTAAAGACTCTGCACAAAGAAAGATCTTCTGTGATTCCAAGAATAGTTGTGGTGAGGTAACCAAGCCATCCCACAGTACATGAAGTGGAGGTGCCTGTATCCAAAGTTTCAATGCCGTAGACATGCTGTAAGTTGTGGTTATTTCAGCAAAACAACTGCACCCATCACATTAAATCGATGGTATGAACTTGAATTTCATTGGTACAGTCATTTTGTTCCTAATTTTTTTACTTTAATTTTATAGTTGATAAATATATGAGTGAGTTTTATTAATTTTCTGTTTGAACACTTCTCAATAATAAAATAATAAGAATAGTTATTTTAACACTAGAGATAGGCTACAATATTTTTCCCTTAAAAAGGACCCTTATATTATTCAAGTTTTACAAGCCCTGCCGGATCATGGCATCCATCGCATTTAGCACATCTCACCACTGTCCGACCACTCGGGGGCCTACAGTTAGCTATTGTTTGGGAACACATAACAGCCCAGTGAACAGCTAGTCTTCCTGTTGTTCTGGCTGGGGAGAAAACCCATGATAATCCAGGCACCTATCATAAAGCTAGCCCCAGGTTTCAGAGGGAGGACTATAAACTGAGGAGTAATAGTCAAAGCATTCAGTGACAAGTATGCATGAGTGCTGCAAATCACGGGGATGCTGCCTGTCAGGACCAGCTTCAGCTGTACCCCTGAGTTCCTACTGTGCACCATCCTGCATGCTCCAGCCTCCAACCCACCCCACCCTGGCCCTTCTTCCTCAAGCAAGGGAGGGCTCTCAGAGGAGCTCCCACTGCTCTTACCTATCACCAGACCCCTCAACTGTCTGCAGGAACTCCCCTATGGTAGCCTTCTCTCTGGATCATTCCTCTTTATCACAGGCCTGCCTGGTAGAAATGTGAGGCAAAAGTCCTTCCCAAGTGGGAGATAATAGGAGCCTATTGGGAATTAAAATGATAAATACTAGAGTCAATATCCTGGCATTGAATCTTAGCTCCCAAGCCAAGCTTGGATGGACTAAGGCAAGTTCTCTGTACCTCCATTTACTTTTCTGTAAAAATAGGCTTACTATGAAAGCATTTGCTAGATTTCTGGTGATTATGTTACTCAGAAACTCTTAGAACAGTGATTGGCATTCATTGATCGTTAAAATTATTGGGAAACTTAAGAATCTTTCCTTCCCACAGTGGAATAAAATATGGAACTAAAGAGGCCCAAACTCTATGGAAATCCTGTCTTCTTTGAGTACAGGTTTGTATCACAACCACCTCAGATTAGAGAAGATACCGTCTCTAGGGTTGGAGTTGGGCCACACAGTCCAGCTCCTCCCACTTATACATACCTCAGGAACCTGGGCAGATAAATGGACGCAGGCCCACCTACAGCAAGGACGCATTTGCTAAAAAATGTGAAAAGTGTTTTGCCACAGCCAGTATACCACCCACAAATCCACACACTTGTAGCTGTATCATATGGAGCTCTAGAACTCCACAGCTAAACTGCAAAGAGTGTATTAGGTTTTCCTAGCCACAAAACATCTGGAGCCCTGGCTGATTTCAACTACTGTGCAAACAATATATTCCTGGAGTCAGACATCATCGCTAATATACCAGCGGCTTTGAGCACAACAAATTCAGCATCTTAGTATGTCCGGAATCCAAAATCACTGACCTAAAAATCTAAAGGAGTTTGATGCTCTGTATCAGTGGTTCTCACATTTCAATGTTATTAAAAACTACTAGGAAATGATGAAAACACACAAATTCTAGGCCCTAGCCTATATCAATGAGCCCAAACCTTTGCACTTTTGTCAGTTCTTCAAGTATTTCTCAAAAAATGCTGTTAGTCGGCCTTCCACCACGGTGACAAAACACCAGATGACATAAACTTAGAAGGGAGAAAGGTTTACTTTGGCTCACAGTTTCAGAAGCTTCAGTGTGTGGTTGCTTGGCCCCATTCCTCAGGACACATGACGGCACAGGACAACATGGCAGGAGTGTGGCAAAGAAGCTTGTTCACTTCATAGCAGCCAAGAAGCAGAGAGAAAGAGAGAGACAGGGCAGGAGTCCCGATGTGTCTTTCAAGGGCATGTCCTAGTGACCAGCTTCCTCCCATCAGGTCCCGCATACCACTTCTCATTAGCACCACAGGTTAAGAAGCAAACCTTCAACACCTGAGCCTCGGGGGGTGGGGGGCATTCAGGACCCAAATGGTAAAAGCCCCCTGCCTCCCCAATGGGAGAACCACTGATCAGTTCAGAGAAGGTTCAACAGCCCACACACTCGCTAAAATCCAACATTTCAATAATTCCTTAACAGAATAACTCTTAATTGCAAGCTCCTTCTTTCAATATTTTCATTACTAAAATTAATAAAAACATAAAAGTACTAATCATATTTAAGTAATTCTGTCTACATATACCATGGCATTTCAAGAAGGTATTAGCATAAGTTTATTTTAGACTTGGGGATTCTTACAGCTCTCATATTGTCTCACTATTACTGAAAATATACTTTAAAGTTATGATGTGAAGACATTTAATTAACTTTTAATTGAAATGGCTCCAGGAAGAAAACTATAAATAGCACATTTATTTTTACTGTGTTTTCCTTAGGAGACACAGAAAGAGATCTATGGATGGAAAACACAGTGAAACATACTGTTGCCTCCAAAAACAGAGACACAAGATTTTCCACAGTAATGGGCTAGTGAAGTAATTCCTAACAACTGAGTCCAGAATTCCAGGAATCAATCACCTGGATTCAGCCAAGCATCTTTTCAAGACTAGAAATGACCAGTATATTTCAGACTCTAACAGACTAAGGCTAGAAAGTTCCTAACTTAATAGAAGGCTATATTATGATACATTTGTCTTTTCCTTGACCTAGATTATTTTTATTACACTGCTTCTACTGATATTTTACTTTTAATAATTGGGTAATTATTGACGTTTCAACTCAACAGCCTAAACATTTTAGGACATGATTCTTACAAATAATTTTAATTGAATTTTGAAATTAAATTTTAATTGAACTAGTATAACAATACTGTTGAAGAACAAATCCTTTTTGATTAGTAATGTAATTGTGCCTATGATATTGATAATAGCTAGAACGTGATCCATGGTCCAAAAGTAAAATTGTATATAGCATGGCACAATGTGATGGATGGCCGCATGGTCCTCAGAAAGCAAGAGGGTACGAAGGAGGGAGCACAGACCCCCAGTCCTGCAGGCTGGGTTTTGCATGCTGGTCTCACCTTAAATTTGCAATCATGTCCTTCCAGCTGGTCAGTCACCAAATCACCCTACATTTATCTCATTCTCTCACACCCTAAAATCAATTCAACTACAAATCACACTATTAAGCTGCACATTTAAAATATTTCCAAGACCCAGTCATTTTCTTCATTCCACTACCATGGACTTCCACCCTACCACCCATCATCTTTAAATTATTCTCCATGCTGTTTCATGTGAGTTGGATCATGGCATTGTTCTTTCTGTTCACAGATGCTCATTTTACTCTAACAGCCCAAGTCCTTACCAAGACCTACAGAGCCCTGTGAATTCTACACTCCGGCCCTATGGCCTCTTTGCTTTTCCTCAGGTCCATCCAGCACTGATATCCCAACGCGGCTCTGCGCTCGCTGTTTCCAGTGCCTGGAACCACTTCCCTGCTCCAAGAAGCTGGGGCACTTGCTTAGGAACATTCAAGTGTTACCTTCTCAGTGATTCCTGTGGACTTTATAGCTACTGCTCACGTGTGTACATAACAAAATCTGGCAGACACTTAAGAAACTAGTAATAGCAGAAAACTCGGTAGAAGTGATACTGGTTGGAGCAGGATTCTTTGTTATATTTCTTTACGTTTTTATTATAAGATAATGAATAGTAACTAATATTATGTTAATGCTGACTGAGTAGGTATCCAGTCTAGCTCCTAGAAATCCCAGTTAACCTTAACAGTTGTAGAGTTTCATAGCTTATATGCTTTATATGTTTAATGGGGTTTTTACAGACCAGCATGGAAAGAAATCTAGACATTGGGTATTTATCTTCTTTCTTGAGAAAGCTTACTTCAGCCTGAAACAAGTCCTTTTGGCTTCTACGAGTCTTTTCCCTCCTGCTGACTCTATTTCTCTCTCCTTAACACATTGCTACTCCCATGAGTTACGTCTAAGGCGGCCCCACTGAACACTCAGCCGATTTCTAAAGAGTACAGCCCCAGCAGGGTGTATGGTAAGAAAGTAGCACAATGGCTCCAGGATGGTTCATCTTTTTTTTTTTTTGGTACCTGAATTGAACTCAGGACCTTGAGCTTGCCAGTCAGGCGCTTGTGCCACTGAATTATATCCCAAGCCACTCAATCATGTGTCTGGGCATTTGGGAATCCAGTGTTTCCAAGTCCCAGCCTAGAAATGTGTGGGGTGCCAGCAAGAGAGATGCCCTCTTTCTGGAAAACAGTGTTCTCACCTTTGTGCTTAAAAGTCACAATGAGCAACGCACATGCACTAGAGGCCATGTACCCACTCCTTGACTCAAAGTGAAGTCAGGATTTACAGGGAAGATCCAAGGTCAAAACCAGGATTTTCCCTATAGAAATTAGTAAATGACTAAAGAGGGAAATGTGCCATGTAGAGCACTAATCCATGAGCATGGGCACCTACGTTTTCCCTCTAACTGAGACATACTGGCCAAGTCGCCTCCCTTCACTGCCTTTTAATTATCACTGCAATGCACTGAGCTCTTACCAAGTGTCAGATTCTTGCTCAGCGTCACCTAGCTTCCCTTGTGAAGCCTTTGTCATTCCAAGAGCCTAGTTAAGTATTACAGAGAAAATTAACCCTCAAAAGTAGTTGACAAACTAGATTAAAGCAATGCTTTGGTTAGTTGACACATCTGGAACTCAGACCCCTGTTTGTTCAGTTTTAACTCCTACTTCCTCAGAATATGGTACCCTTTGCACAGAGAGGAGTCTGGAAGCCCTATAATGTACAGCCCCTACCCATGCACAGGAAATTCTCTGGGGATGAGCAGCATGCACCCACTCAGCCAGTCACTATGCCGCAGTTATTTGCCACAGTTACTGGTTAGTCGTGTCCCTCTGATGAGTCTGACCCTGAAAGTGCCATGTGAATCACTCTGGCCCTTGTCAAAAATAGTGACATAACATGGTTAGGACAGCCACAGTGATCAAAGAGATTTGGATAATTATTCCTGAAATGATGGTTCTCGGGGTGGGCTGGGGAGGAGTCTGGGCACAAATCTGGGCTCCATGACTTAGGCAGAGCTTTATGAAACTCTTCTTGGTGGTAGCTGTTCTACAGAGAAACCAGGAGGAGGATGGTCAACAGAAGAGTGTTCTGATATAGTCACAAAGAGACTAACAAGACAATGCAGACAACATGGCTCCCAGCCCTCGCCTCTATGGGCAATGCAGTTTAAAGTACCCCACTTTGTCTACAGATTTATGCATCTTATTTTGCAGCTACACAGCTCTAACAGGCACCCAGGTGTTGATTTTTAGAAAGGAACATTCCTCAGGCTTGGGAGGAAGCAGCATTATTTCAATGTGTGGCTCCCAGTTTGCAGCCAAGGTGGTCTATCAAGATTCTGTATAACTCAGAATAAATGTAGGCGTCCCTGCCTTTGCAGCCAGGCGGCTTGGATTAAGAGTACATGCCTGGAAAACTCTGGTGTGTGCAGAAGAGAGCTCAGCTCAGGAGCAGGGCTCAGACTGCATTCTGCGGATCATGATGTAGTAAAACAGTGGTATCCAAAGATATATGGAAACATTCTTTTACCCAAAATTAAATGGATTTTTTCCATTTCATTGTGGTGAAGGATTTGTTTGTTACTTACTTCAGAACATGTTAGGGCATCTGTTTGACTTGAGAACCCTCTTCTCCATTGAGCATCCAGTAGCAATAGGATTTTGAGGATCTCACGCTGGAAAAATTCTGCTCCACACCATCCCAGCTTTAAAAGTAAGAGCTGGCTTTTCATTTTTAACACTGGGCCAGAAATTTAATGCAGCCTTTTTAGGCCGTGAGACAAAGTCAAGGATGTTATATAGGTACTTAGAAGAGAGAAAACAAATTTGCAGATAGTTAGCTTTCAAAACTATTTTTAATTCCACACAATTTCTGCAAATATTTAAAATTCAGAATAGAATTGCCATAATTGGGCACATACTTTTTGCAATGCAGGACTGTTAATGAGAAGATTGAAATTCTTTTTTGGAGGGATAGCATTTTGCCTGATTGAGGCTCATAATTAATCTTCCCTATGATTATGGCAAAAATGTAATGTATATATTTTTCTGATCACTAGGTTACAGCATGTCAGAGCTGGAGGGGACTTTATAGAACCATTGTTTTGATGTTCTCTGACAGATGAAGAAAGCAAAGTCCCGATTTCTGAGACCCCCGCCCCCCTCTCACTGTGTCTCACAGCCATAGGGCAGATATCCCCATCACGGCTTGCAGTCACACGGCACCTGTCTTGGGAGGCCTGCATGTCTTAGTGAGAGCTACCTAGGGGCCATTTATCTTCTTCAATGTTGTCAGTACCTTTTAGCACTGAAAAACCCATGAGCACAAGAGCCTCCTTTAAGAGGCCACGTTTCATCTGTAGGTGGGTGGGAGCGGCTCCACCTGGCTTTGTACAGTAAAGCATCGTCGCTCCTTATTGCTACGTCACCCTTAGGTACAAGGTGGTCTGTCACCCCCCGATTGCATGTACCTTCAAGACAGAGGTATTATCTTAACCACCTTTCTGTCATTAGCACTTACAGCAGACTTAATAAATATTTAAGTTTAGTGAGTTGTTAAATAGTTAATGATTTTCTCCCTGCTTAAAATGCTCCATCAACCATATTATACTTGGGATAAAATCCGTGCTTATCTTGGCCCTCAAGATGCTTCTTGATCTGCTTGTGCCAACATTTCCGGGCTTGTCTATTTGTGCTTTTTTTCTCGTGCAAGCCACGATGGCCCTTTTCACCATTCACCAGACTAATCCAATTTCTTCCTGCTCCACTGCATAAACCTCCATCTGCCTCTTCTTTACCCCGCCCCTTCCTATTTTCCCATCCTTCCTTCAATCACTCTCATTGATCGCCTCCACCCTTCTCAATTATTTATATTTTCTTACACATGCACATCTGAGCTTCATGAAATAAGATACCTTTGCTGTCCAGCTCACTATCATTATTTCTTAGTCCTTGGTCAAAATCTGACACATAGTAGGTACTCAATAAACATAACTTGAATAAATGAACTCCTTTCCCCGGGAGTCCTCTCCTTCTCCTCACCATGCTCATTTAATACAACAAACATTTGTTGAATAAGAAAAATTGAGACTGAATTAATCTTCCTTTCAGATTCAAGGTAGAACCTTGTTTGGGATGAAATATTATATCTGTGGCTAGAAGCAGAGACAAAAACTTGGTAAAATAACCAGAAAAAAACCAAAGGCAAACCGATGTTGCTATTGGACGTATGCAAGGTTGCCAGGCTTGCCAATTTGTTTGCATTTTAGTTTATGCTGCTTTAAACCAGGGCCCAAAAATTACAGCCTCTTGCCCGCTGGCACATAAATTTTTGACTTTAAAATCACTTTATTTCAAGCTTGATCAATAGCTTTTGTCACTCAGTAGAGTAATTAAGGGAGCAGTATTGGCCATCTCCAGGCCAGGCTGACATTACTTCCATTTCAGTGCTCTGTTACCTGCCTGACGGATTTGGCAGAGCTCACAGAATGGCTCAGGGCTGAGTTATGTACAATCTCTCCCGGCAGGAGCTTTGTCAGGAAGATGTATCACCCCATCTCTAGGAGCAGCCTCTGGCCCAAGAGCCAGAGCAAGCAGGCCTGGCACAGGTGCCCAAGCCCTTTTCTACATCTGCTTTGTTGCCGACAGTGGATGGCCACCAAGTGAAAGGGATGGGTAGTCCCTGGCTGAGGTCTTCATTCTGCTTGACCTCCCCAGTTTGTTCTAGCCTTACCCTCCCATGTGATGTTTTATTAACAATTCAATATAAATTTCAAAACAAATGTTTCAGTACATGGATAACTAGATAACTAGAGAGTTTGGCTGCATCATTATATCCATGAAACATAGGTGATTTTTTTACGATTGCTCAGCTAATCCACTCAGCTAATCCACTCAGCTAATCCACAGTGATATGGCTTATGTATATGCAGTCATGTTTTGCCCAAAAATTTGACACAGTCTTACAAATGTGTTGTTAAGTGGTTTGATCCTTGTGCAAATACCATAATGTACTTGTATAAAAGTAGGGTCAGTCACTTGACGTGGCTGTTTAATGGAATCAAGGGAAGATAAAGTACAAGCATTACATACTACATGCTGCCAACGGAACAGCATATTCTTTCACAGTAAACTGCTTTTAGTAGAGCAGGTATATATCCAGAGCAATATTACTAGATCGTATGACTATATTGTTCTAAAATTTTTGAGAAACCACTATGCTGATTTGTGGAATAGCTCCCATATTTTGCTATAGTAAAATATAAATTTTACTATAAATATTTTACTATAAATATGGTATTTACTATAAATACCATATTTTACTAATACCATATTTTACTATAAATATGGTAGACTTGCTTATTTTCTATATGACCTTGACTAACTTTAATGGGTGTGAGCTTTTATCTCACTGTAGGTCTGATTTGTATTTTCCTAACGATTATGGTTCTAAGCATCCTTTTTGTGTGTGGTGGTTTTTTTTTTTTTTTTTTTTTTGGCAGTACTGGGGATCTAACTCAGGACCTTGTGTTTGCCAGGCAAGCAGTTATTCCACTGAGGTATATCCCCAGCCCCTTGTGTGGTTACTGATAAAAACTCCCTTTTTAAAAAAAATTATGCAACTTACATAATAAATTCTATAACTTCCCCTTTTGCTTTATACCTTGATGTTCCTCTGTGGTCAAGATTAAATTCTACTAATCCTATCTGAGCATTCTCAATATTCCAATCCTGCCAGACATTTTCCATCTGAAATAGTTCTTCCTTTCCTTTCAGAATGGCTATAAAGTCTGTATCCATGATGCTAATTATTCATTGATTATGTGCCATGAAACTTAATTAGAAAACTTGACAGTGTACATAAAAGAAAATGTTCAAAATACCATGGAGGAGACATACAGAAAAAAATTTTATACTCTACACTATCTCAAAATATATTAATTTATAGATATCTATCACTCCGCAGGACCACATTTGTTTTTTATGGACATGTGTCTCATTCACAACAATGGAAACTCTCTGAAGCTTTGATTTTAGGACTCAGTGGCCAATAAAAGACATATTAGTGGAATTTCCTCAAGATGAGTGGGCTTGCTGCCATAAACACAGAGGAATTTTCACAGGAATATGATTCTGGACAGTTTCAAGAGGGTGATCAGTCTTCATAAGGACCTGAGCTTTGAAAATGGAAAATCTCATGAAAAATGTACTTTATTTGTGAAGAGTTTGGACTTTACTCTGTGGATGCTTAAGAAACTTAAAGTCTCTTACTTGAAGGAATGGCATCAGGTTTGCAAACATTCAACAAATATTTATGATGCTCCAACTGGACGTCAGACCCTGTTCTAGGCACAGAGCATGCGTCAGCAGCCCTGACCTTGTGGTGCTTACGTCCTAGAGGGAGCATAATGAAAGATGATGAACACAAGTGCCTAATGGCTAGTATGTCACAAACCAGCCAGTGCTGTGGGAAAACAGCAGGGAAAGAAAAATTGGAAGTGCTGGAGAAGGCAGGATGGAATGCTGTTCCCTCAGCTAGTATTAAATTGGGGAGCCAGAGAGGCAACACTGACAGAGTGACATTTCACCAAGGACTTGAGGAGATGAGTAGGTTAACTAGGAGAACAGCAGAGACAGTCACTGAAAGGCCATGAAGAGAACCTTGCCTGATATCTTTAAATAGTCATAAATGAGGAAGCCACGGTGACTATAATAGAATAAGGAGAGTGGAAGAGAGCAGAGTCAGACAGCACCAGATCAGATCTCACAGGGCCTCGTAGTACTTTGACTACTATTCTGAATGAGGTAGGGTGACACGATCTTTCATAGGAAGTTAACGTGTGCACAAGGGAAACACGGGGGACCAGCTTGATTTGAGATGTGTTTTAAAGGACAACTCCTGCTGGAAAGTGCACTAGGGTGGTTGCGGTGGAGGAGGAGGAAGAAAGGCACAAGTTAGAAGCAGAAAGAGAGCAGGCTTTTGCGGTCTTCTGAGTATATATTTAAAACTCGCTCTGGAGACTGAGGAGAGACTGGAATGTAAAAAAGTAACGCAGAAAAGATCAAAATTAGTTAGGAGCCTACTAAACAATTCATCTATGACATAGCTAAGAACTTCAACAGTTCTGACATGCAACTATGGTCATTTATATTAAAACACAAATCAATTTTACAGAAAAGATAAATGAAATGATTGTAGCAAAAATTTCCAAAGAAACAAATCTAAAAGTCAACCTCTTAGAAGGTATGTCTCAATGCTGCCTGCATATAGAAATAGTTATGGTACATAAATCTAACCCTGTACTCTTTCACAATAGAAAATTTTAGACTTTTCACTTATGCATGAAGGATTAACCGCTATAGGTACTAGTTCTCCCTAAATAATTAGAAAACTGGAGAAAATGTATAAATAATTTTTCAAGTATTAGGCGCCAGGCATCCCAGGACTGTGATACCCAAGAGCACGGCAATGATGAGTGAATGCTACAATCCCCCCAGCTTACTATGTAGACGCATTTTCAAGGGTGCAACCCAGAGAAGAGAAATTCAAATCGAACCTGGTAATCTCAGAGTTGGAGAGACAACAATCATCGTTTCCACAATCTACAGTGAATAAAACATGGAGGAGAAAAGACTGTAGAGGGAGGAGTTAAACAGAAAACTCTAGAGCTCCAGATTCAAAATTACCGTCAACTCTGTGGGTGAATTGTAATATACACATGCCAGGAACAAAACTCCATGGGACTAGGGAAAGAACTACTGGAAAGCAATGGATGAAAAACTTCCTCGGAATCATGTAGTAAGGAGTAATTCAATTCCTATGACTCAGAATGGAGAAAATTTAAAACATAGAGAGCACTGGGTAAAATCTTCAAAAGAGTCATACATTAGTAGTAAGGAATAAATTAGCCCCAGAGTAAATAATGCTCTGGCCCTACCATAAAAAAACTTAGCAGCAAACATCAAATGGATCAAACTGATTCACAAGTGCAAGAACAGGGTCCAGCACCTTTTACAACAATACAGTAAGATCCAGCTTTATGCAACAGAAAGATCAGCCTCTGGCACCAGTGAAAAGTTACCAGGCATTTGACAAAGAAGAATATGATCCTTAGTCAGATAATTCTATTTATCAATAAAAAGAGAAACAGGAGTGGCAGAGATGATAAAACTTGCATTAAATGACTTTAAAACAGCTGTTATAGGTCATGAATAGTTTCACTGATGTAAAGAAAGTTTCTTTTTAAGACAAGTGGAAATTCTGGAGATTAAAAAAAAATACAATAAAGGATATGAAACATGCATTGAATTGTTTTGCAGCCAAAAAGACTCTGAAGAAGAAAGTGTCAGTAACATGCGAGTAAAAATATCAGAGACGTAGCAAAGAAAACTAGCTGACATAAAGCACACAGAAAAAGACTAAAAAAATAACAGCAAACTTACTTGTAGTTTGGGCAAAGATAAAAATTGACAGATCAAGAGACTAAGAGATCCTCAAACATAATAAACTCAAAAAATTATGCTGAGATGCTTTGTAGTCGAACTGCACCAGAGAAAAATTATACACTATGTACAGTAATGACAGTTTGAATAACTACAAATTTCTAATCAGAACTTGGGAAAGTCAGAACAGACTGGAACAATATCTCTTTTTTACACGCATTTAACATATCTTGATCATTTTCTAGCCCATTACTATCCTCTCTTTCTTCTCTTTGCCCACTGATCCCCTTCTCGGTCTCTGAAAGTCCCTCCTAATTTCCCATCTGTCTGTCTTTATTTGGTTTCTCAAATCAGAGAAAAATGTATTTAATTTTCTGACTCTAGCTTATTTTGTTTAAGATGATAGTCTCCAGTGCCATCTATCTTCCTACAAATGAAATGATTTTATTCTTCTCTGTGGCTGAATAATTCCGTTGTGTATACACAGCACATTTGCTTTATCTGCTTATTTGTTGACAGTGTAGTCATGATGAATTGCACTAATACAAAGATGAATATACATGTACCTGCAGTATGTGCACTGTAATTTTCAGGGTGGGGGTTATGTCCGGGAGTAGCATAGCTGGGTCATATGGGATCTTGAGCAGTCTCTATGCTGATCTCCACAGTAGTTGTACTAATGCACATTCCATCAACAGTGCAGGAGGGTTCCTTGTCCCCTGCATCCTCATCAGCATTCAGGGGTAAAGGATGAAAAAAATGGGATCTGTTATGTGCATGTACCAACTCCACAAAAATGTAAACAATAAGTACTGCAAACATGTACAAAAAAAGAAAAGGAAAAGGATAAATAGATGGGTGGAGGGGAGAGGGGTGAAGGGAAAGGGTGGGAAAAGGAATTAAAATGTGTTATGAACATACACCAATTCCCACAAGGAATGGAAACAATTAATAAACAAGCATAAAAAATAAAACTAGATTTTTAAGAATATTCTTCACGATAGCCATTCTGAATGTGGTGAGATGGAATCTCAAGATAGTTTTAATTTCCATTTCTCCCCTGGTTGAAGATGTTGAATATTTTTTTCATATGTTTATTGACTATGTGTAATTTTGTGCAAAGTGTCTAGTCAGTTCATTTGTCCACTTTTTGATTGGGTTAGTATTTGTGTAAATAAAATCCTCCTAAATAAAATTTACTTTAAAATAAAATCATTGTAAGATAAAGGGGAGCAAAGAATGTGTTTCTAGTGCACATGCTAAAACAGAAATGCTTCAGAAAGTGCTTCAGGATAAAAAAAAACACTAGAGAAAAATACTGAATTTCAGGAATGAAATAAGAATAATGATAATGTGGGCAAAAATAAGAATAATTTTTATGCCCTTAAACTCTTAAAAATATAAGAAAAATACATGAAAAATTATTTAAAAGCCACAGAGCTGATAAATGAATTTAATGATACCACAAGATTCAAGATCAGTACACAAATATTTCTCTATATCTTATAAAAAACTAAAATTATAATAGCAAAAGAATATCATTTGTAAATGGTATAAAAATATGGAATAACTATGAATATACTTAACAAAATATATGTACATCTATAATGAAAACTACAAAACATTGCTGAGAATTAATTATGATTTAAATCAGTGAAGAACCATACCATGCATATATATCATGGTACTTAATGCTGCTGATTAATTCTCATTAAATTGAGATCAATTTACAATCATGCAGGGCTTGTTAATATATGGGCAGTATTTTTTAAATTGTAAATCTGATTTTGAAATTTATATGAGACGTAGAATACCCAAAATCATTCAGAAAGAATAAAGGACACATTGTCTGGCTGCAAAATTTAGTATAAGACTATAGTAATTTGGAAAATGGGGCATTAGTATAAGGACTGACATGTAGACCAATAGAATAGAGAATCCAGAAATATATATATATATACACATATAGTCAATTTACTTTCAACAAAGCTACTAAGATAATTCAAAGAGAAAAATACATTTTTAACAAACGCCACCAGAGCAATTGGATATCCATATGGAAGAATATCTTCTGTCCTACCACTAAGAAAACTCAAAATGGATCATAATAATGATGTTAAGAGTTAAACTATAGAATATATAGGAAAAAAGAAAAAGGTTTTCTGACCTTAGATTAGGCAGATGTCTTAGATAGACCAAAAAAGAACAAACTACAAAAGAAAAAGTTATGTTAGACTTCATCAAAGTTAAAAAATGTTGCTCTTTATAATACAAATAAATTAAAGAAATTAAGAAGCAAGAACAGAGAGGGAATATATATTTGAAAAGTACATATTTGATAAAGGATTAGTATCCAGAACATTTAAAGAAGTGTCAGTAATCAAAATAATTTTTTTGTAGTGCTAGTAATTGAACCAAGAAGCGCTTTACCAAAAAGCTATATCCCCGGCCCCTTTTATTTATTTTGAGCCACAGCCTTGCTAAAGGATCCGGGCTAGCCTTGAACTTGTTGTCTTCCTACCTCCACCTCCCAAGTGGCTGGGTGTATAGGTATGTGCCGCCATGCTCAGCACTAATAATTTAAAAAAAAAAAAACAAGTAAAAATCAATAGGCTAAAGATTGAAAGAGACACTTCCCCAATGTATGTATGTGAAATGGTAGAAACATACACAAAATGATCCTCAAAATCATAAGTTTTGAAAATGCAAATTAAAACTACAATATTAATGACAAATACATTTAAACCACAATGTGAAACTATTAATACCCAGTAAAGTAACCATTTAATTCAATTTCAAAATTTTGTAGGCCATGAATTCAGGATAAGCAATTGTACTACTCTGAGCACTTTAAGTGGTGTCCACCTTACAATTGGGCTGGCTTAAAATCATCAAGATGGCTTTATACATGACATCGGCTGTTTATAAGAGTACAAAAAAGGTCAGTTTAACAGCTACACCAAAATATGATGAGGACATTTCAAAAGTGGAAATTACACAGAAATTTCTCTCATGAAAATTTAAGAATTACAGAATTAGTGGCCAGGGATACAGCTCAGTGGCATAAGCACTTGCCTGGCAAGCGCAAACTCCTGAGCTCAATTCCCAGTGCCAAAAATAAAAATAAAAAAGAATTGCAGAATTATCAAATGAGTTTATTCTAGAAATACAAGGTTAGTTTAATACTTAAAAATTAATATTTACCACATAGCTAGAAAAGGAGAAAAATCATATGATAATATAGAAAAAACAACTGATAAATTTTAGCATTCATTAATGATCTACAAACAACTTCCTTAGAAAATCAGAAATGAAAGAACTTCTGGGAAGATGGAAGGATGGTGAGCCCCAGAGAGAAAGAGCCTCTCTGAGATGTGGTGTCCAGAAGTTGCAATATAACAAGATGAGGAAGAGAAGGAGGAGGGATGTGGGTCCACAGAACGCATGAGGGATAACTTCAGTCAACAGGGAGAGTGAAGACAGGGACTTCAGCAAAGAAAAAGGAGGTGGTAGATGGTGCTTTCTCTCTGAGGTGAACTCGGGGTGGGAAAGCCAGCTCAAACCTGCAGATGCATTGTGACTACTGATGATCCTAGGAGCCTCCACAGAGAAATGCACCAGTGGACTGGAGCAGTGGATGTAACAGACTGCAGTGGCTGGATGTATTTGATGCTACTGTAATTGTTCACTGTACTACTTTAGCCAAGGTGATGTAATTGTTCTAACCAGTTGTTCTTCCCGCTATACCCACCCTGAGATTGGCTAACAGTCATAAATAATACTATAGGCCAGTGCCAAAGAATTAGGGGTGGGCTGAATAGGCAGCAACTTCTCATCCCCAATAAATTGAAGAGGCAAGATGGCTTTCCACATGCCAAAGACTAAAACTAGACCCTATCTATCATCATGGGCTAAACTGAAGTCAAAATGGATCAAAGATCTAAATATTAAAATAGAAATACTAAATCTCCTAGAAGAGCAAGTAGGTAAAACTCTCAGAGACACAGGGGTAGGCAGAGAGTTCATGAACAAAAGCCAACCCGCATGGGAAATACATCAAAGAATTAACAACTGAGATATCTTATTAAAAAGTTTTGCACCTCAAAGAAATCAGCAGCATAAAAAGAAAACCTCAAATTGGGAAAAATTTTAGCCAGCTGCCCCTCAGACAAAGGACTTCTATCTAGGACATCCAAAGAGTTAAAAAAAAAATCTCAGGCCCCCAAAATTCAAAGACCCTGTCCAAAATTGAGCATCTCAGATGAATACACACTTCTCAGATGAAGAAATACAAATGGCAAATAAATAAATGAAAAATGTTCAACATCATTGGTCATTCAAGAAATGCAAATTAAAACAACACTGAGATTCCCTCTCATCCCAGAAAGAATAGCTATCATCAAGAAATCAATCAATAACAAATGCTAGAGGGGCTGTAGGGAAAAAGGAACCTATCTCCATTGCAGGTGGGAGTGTAGACTGGTGAAACCGCTGTGGAAATCCGTGTGGAGATCCCTCACAAAAGTAGGATTAGAGGTGCCAATTAACCCAGCTATTTGCCCTTGTGGGTATTTTCCCAGAAGAATCAAAAACATCATACCACAGCTATATATGTGCACCTATGTTTATAGCAGCACAATTTGTAATAGCTAAATCATGAAAACAACCCAAAGGCCCATCAACTGAGGAATGGATAAAAAAGATGTGGTATTTTTATACAATAGAATATTACTCAGCTATAAAAAAAACTTGAGGCTTTTATAGGTAAATGGATGCAACCAAAGACCATACTCATAAGTGAAATAAATCAGACTCATATGTGTAAGCATCATATTGTCTCCCTAGTGTAAGAACCTGAAAGAGTAAATAAAGCCCAAAAGGTACAATAGATATTGTGAAAGGGAAAGAACTTGCTCAAAGGAAAGAGCAATTGGGATGAAGGAAGGGAGAAAAAGAAAGAAGGAAGGAAGGGAAAAATACATATATATACACACATACACGTGTGTGTGTGTACAGAAAGATAGCTGGCATAATTGTACCACTGATGTCTATTGGTTTATTGAAAGGAATAGTTAATGCTTAAAACTTTTTTACCGATTTTGCATGTTTATATCTGGTAATCTGAGCAAGTAATTTGAAGACAACAATATGCAATATAACAACCATTGGTGAACTCCTACCATCTTTTTAGTAAAGCTCTGTATCATTTCTAATGTTTTTATTACTTTTTATTCTCTTTAATGGTTGATCAATCTTTCATTCTTACATCTGGCAATCTGAGCAATTTCGCTGAAGATAACAATATGTAATATAACAGCCACTGTTAATTCCTATATTTCTTTTGAGACCCTGTCTCATTTTTATTGTTTTTGTGGGGGGGTTGTCTATGTTGTTATTTTTTATTCTCTCTAAAATAAAAAAATTAAAATTAAGAAAAGATGGTAGGCCTAAGTACAAAAGATAAAAATAAATCTAGAAGAAAACATATGAGAATATCTTTATGGCCTTGGGGCAAGCAAATTTTCTTAAAAATATATAAGACCAGAGTTTGGGGACAGAGAGCCCCTCTAATCCCAGATCTTACCAGGATGGAGGCAAGAGGATCAGCCCAAGTTGCAGGCCAGCCTTGGCTACAAAGTGAGTTTAAGGTCAGCGTGAACTACGTAGTAAGATCCTGTCTCAAAAGTTTGTTTTTTAAAAAAGCTCTCCCATAAAGGAAAAGGTTGATAAGTTGACTTAATTAAACTTGGGAATTTGTATTCAGTAAAATGAGGAGAAAACAAATCACAGCCTGCTAGAAGATTTTGAACAATATATATCTAATAAGAATTAGTAGCCAGGTTATGTAAGATGCTTCTATAAAATAATAATAAAAGATAGATCTAATTAAAAAAGGAGGACAAGAGACTTAAAAGACATAAAAGAGTTTCTTTGTATAGAAAATTAACTAGTAAATTATGTTCAATATAATAAATGTCAAGGAAATGCAAATTAAAAGCATAATGAGATCCCACTATATACTCACCAAAAAGGCTATGTTTTTAAAACTTCAAGTGTTGACAATGATGTGGAGTAACTGAAACTCATACATACTGTAGGCATGAGTGTAAACTAGTACAACCACTTGGAAAAACTGGGAGTGTCTTCTAATAATAAATAAGCACATCTCCAAGACTTAGTAATTCTACTCCTAAGTATGTAGTTAATACAAATATTATATATATATAATATATATGAATGCATCCAAGAATGTATATAATAATGTTCACAACTGCAATATCTCTAAGTAATTTGAATGTCCATCCACAATACCACGGAAAAATAGCTGTAGCATAAACAATGGAATTACACAGCAGCAAAGAGGATGATCAAACTGTGCTCCATAACCAAAGTCAAACTGAGTCATAGGGTTTGGTGAGGGGAAGCAAACAAAAGAATAAAATATAACACATTCAAAAACAAGCAAAACTAACCTGTGGCAATAGAAGCCATCACAGAGGTTTTCCCAGAGAGCGAATTCCTGACAGGGACACAAGGGAGACTTCTAGGTTGCTGCTAAAGTTCTTAGTAGTGCTTGACCTGGCGGTAGCTACATGGCTGTGCTCACTCTTAAAAATTCACTCACTTATAACTAAAATTTTGTGAAAAATAAAATTTAAAGAGTTAAATGCTACGTCTTCAAGATATTTCCCAAAAGAAAATCCTTAGACTAGAATCATTGGCACTGGGCCACTTACAAGCTCTAGGCGAGAATGGCTCTGGGTTGTTGGACTGGATTGAACAGTAGCCCCCAAAATGGCCGCCCACCTGGAACTCCAAATGGGACCTTATTTAGAAAGGGGTCTTTACAGACACAATCAAGTTTAGAGACAGTCATGTTGCATTAGGGTAGGCCCTATTCTAATCACTGGTATCCACACAAGAAAAGGGAAATTTGGGCAGCATACAGAGAAAAGAACATTGTGAAAACAGACACAGAGAGAGAATGTCATGTGATACAAAGGCAGACTGGAGTCCTGATCTACAACCAACGACTGACACAAATTCCAGAAGCTAGAAGAAGCAAAGAAGGATTCTTTCTCAGAGGCTGTAGAAAGACTATGACCTTGCTGAACCCTGGATACAGTATACTAACTTTTAGAATCATGAGAGAATAAATTTCTGCTGTGCTAATCTACTCAGCTGGTGATGATTTATTATTGCAGAAATAGAAGTGAGGAGTGCAAGAAGAACCCCGGTTTTAAGAGCAAGTATTCTGAATGTTGAAAAGGGAGAAGATGGGCATGTAGGTGATAGCCAGATGATAGAAGATCATAGATAGATAGAAATGGAGATATATATAGGAGATAGATGGTAGATAGATAGATATAGATAAATAGATAGATAACCAAGAAAAATCTGACCCTTTAGTCTCTACCAGAATAGTGTTTGATGATTTAAAGAGGATGCATGGATTTCACAACACTGTCAGGCCTTATTTCAAGTCCCAGTTATGAAAAAATAGACTTTTTAGGGAATACCACATAGAAGACAGATTACTTGGGCAAAAGAAGTAAACCACATCTGGACATTTTCTAAAAGAAAGAGCTTTGTTTGGTATACCTGTAAATTAAACATGAAAATGTTTTTGCTTAAAAAATAACACTCTGTCATGAAGAGACAAATGTTTTTACATATTAAAAGTTGCAGCTGTGTTATTTAACTCAACAGAGAAAACACATGCAGAACGTCATCTCTGGTAATTCTAAGAAAGGCAAATATAACTTTGAACATGTGACAACAATGGCTCAATAATCTGGATGATTCCAAGAGAGTGTGTGTGTGTGTGTGTGTGTGTGTGTGTGTGTGTGTGAGAGAGAGAGAGAGAGAGAGAGAGAGAGAGGTAGAGAGGGAGAGAGAGAGAGAGAGCTCCTGGGGATGAAACTCATGGTCTTTACGCTGAGTTACTTTTTTTATTTTGAGACAGTCTTGCTAAATCACTCATTTCCCAGGTTGGACTCAAATTTGTGATCCTCATGCCTCAGGTTCCCAGGGTGCTGGGATCATAGGCTTGTGTCATCATGCCCAACAATAAGGGTCACTTTAAGTTGGAGTGATGACAAGTCTGCTAATTCACTATTTTCTGTTAACAGTTGTTTGTTTGTCGGAAACAGTGTGTGAATCCAGGTGCCGCCGCTTATCTAGGACGTCCTCCCAAGGCTCGTATGTCAAAGGCTTGGTCCACTGCTTGGCAGTCCTGAAGATGGTAGAACTTGAGAGGTGTTAGGTTCCTGGGAGCATGCTCTTGAAGGGAACTATGCGACAATGGGCTCTTCCTCCTCTCTCTGCTTCCTAGCTGCCCTGAGGTAACAGACTTCCTCCATCACACACTCCTACCTGATGTGGGACTTCCATAGGCCAAACACGATAAGGACAGGCAAGCATGGGCTCAAAATTTGAACTGAGTGCCAAAGTAAACCTTTCCCTGATTAAGTTCATTACCTCAGGGATTTTGTCACAGTAATGGAAACCTGGCCAAGAGATCAAAAAAGGCACATTTAAACAAGATCAGAGCATAATTCTGTAGACTTAAACACTCTTCACTTGGAAATTCTGGTAACCTGCTGAGGCCTATGTTATGTCTGCATTAAGTTCTGAAAAATGTGTGTTTTTACCACATCTTAAATAAGAGTACAAGGAGAATATTGAACCAATCACAGAAATTATTATTAAGGACTTTCAGAGGTTTTTGAGAGCATTTTTTTGTGATCAGCTTATGCTAATCTTAAAGCATTCAAATTGTTAATTCAAAGAAGTATTGTGAGAGTTTTCAATTATGTGTCATTGTTGACTTGCTTATAATTATACATGGCTTACAACAAGTATTTTAGAATTATTGTCCAAAGTTCTCACTAATTCAGAACTGTTCTTGTCCAGCACTCATCTGTAACATCTCACCCTAAGCACATACAGTCATAGTGAATTCAGCACATAGAAAGTTGAGCTCACAATATAGATTAATTTTAAGAAATAAGTACTGATTTTACCAACAGGATTTTCATTTAAAGAGATTCACTATGAAAAGTAGTTATAGTAAGCTTCCATAATATGCTTGCTATCATTTGGATATAGTTTGAGTGTGCACCTCAAAAGTTCTTGTGCTAGAAGCTTGGTTTTCAACATGGTACTATTAACAGACGGTGGGACCTTTCAAAGGTGGCTTGGTGCAAGGTAATTAGGCCACTGAGGGCTCTGTCCTTGGGTGGGGTTAAGGCGGGTCTCTCAGTGCAAGTTTGTTTCTGAAAGAGTAGGTTGTTATAGAAAAGCGACAATTGCTTCCTTGCTCTCTGGCTTCTTGTCTCATCACATGATCTCTTCAAACATGCTCCTGAGAAGCTGACCCCAAACATTTGGACCTCCAAGAGTTATATGCAAAATAAGCTTCTTTTCTTTACAGATTACCCAGTGTTTTGTTACATCAATGGAAAACAGACTAACATAAGGCTTAAAATGAAATTCAGTTTACATATAATTTTCCAGGACTGTATCCGAATAGAAGGAGGCACAAATCCAATTCCCCACTCTTCAGTAGATATTTATGTGACTGCTCCCTCTCTTTATTCAGGACTTTCATAAATTGTCTCAATTAGTGATAATTGTCTCAATCATTCTACATAAAATAGTGCCCATGACACTAATTCTTTGTCTACACTTACTGTTTTAACATCTTTGGAGTATTTATCCACATTTAACACACTATATGTTTAGTTGTTTTTATTATTGATACTTAAATTCTGTACACACACACACACACACAATACACACACACAACACACACACACACACACACACACACACACACATTAAAATATGATTACCTTCAGGACAGTCTTTGTTAAGCCCTAACAGCCAGAATAGTCCCTGGAAAATAGTAAGCAATTGATAAATAATTGTTTAATAAATGGGTAAATGCTATGAGGTATTGTGAAATAAAATCTTACAAGCCGTGATGAAAAGAAGCTGAACATTTTCATAGATGTACTAAATTAGGAAGGAATTATTCTACTTGGCATATTAATAACAGTGGACATATGCAGTGGTTTCTTCTAATCATTTTTCCATTGAGTATAAAGCTTCAGGGAAGATCTTTTATGAGCTAGTCATCAACTTTCTTCATTTTAAATCAATATGGATAATTAACTTAGTGGAGATTTTTTTAAAATAGTAAAATTATTAAAAGCTAAACCTACTGAATAGTGGCAATAGTTAAGAATCTAGGGGTAGGGAATAAATTAAGTATCTCCAAAGACAGAACAGTTCTTTCATTTAGGTACAATCTACTCTGATGAAAGTGTGAGATTTTGCAGTTTCCCTTCTGAGAGTTCTGACCTCTAGCCGTCAAGCAGGAGGTGATGAAGCACTTGTCCTTATTATGCACTCTGGGTGGGTAATAGATGGCTTCTTTATTTTCCTGAAGGTAGCGCTTTGTTTATGAGTCACCTCTGAAATCTGTTTCCTTTCTTGGGTGGCCTTTCCCTGTGCTCCATGTGGTAATACCTATTCTTCATCCCTGTCAGGCCCTGAGTATGGAAGCAGTTTAGAAAATGGATCTGCAGCATACTTTGCACTACCAATGACACGCACCCCATAATTTTTCAATACGTTTGTACCTACTGTGTTAGGCGCTTTGTGTTATGCTTCAGAGAGTTTGTTCCTGACCTCAAAAGCCTCCTTGTACCAGTAGTTCTCTCCTAAACAGTCTAACTATAGAGCACCAGGAGGAAGAGGTGCAGAATGGTTCCTGCTAGAAAGGAGGGTTCTGAACCTCTGACTCTTTTCTCCCCCAGTACTGGGAACTGATAGACAAGCCCCAAAGGACTAATGTCTTATAGTTATCTTCTGTCTCTATAGGGAAACCTTGAAGGATCACACAGGATCCATCCAAAAAATGTGACACTTCCAAGTTGCTCAAAGCACAGGAAGCCTATTTCACCAGAGCTCTCCAGACTCTACATGTCCTTCTAGGTGCCACGTATTAGATCAGTCAGGCCAGCTAAGTTACATTGTCAGCAAGCAAGGCCCCCCAAGTCTCAGTGACGCACAACGATAAGGTCTATATTTTGCCCCTGTGACATGCTCCAGGGTTAACATGAGCTCTGGCACCTCCATTTGCAGTCAAGGTAACAGGTGAACCCCTTCTGTGGGCTACGTCAGTCTTATGTTAAAAGGTGGGGGGTGAATCCAGCCAGTGAATTTGAGGCTTTTGCTCAGAAGTGGTATTGTCTCTTCTACTTGCATTTCACGGCCAAATCTAACTCCAGGGTCAGTAGAAGGGGACTCTAACCTGCAGAAAGGAGTGATGGGGAAGTCAGTGAGTAGTTTGGGTACTAATACTATATACTGTCCTTGTGATTCCAATCCTTGAATAACTTAGAGTACAGATGCTTGACATACATGAGAACGTTCACATATTCCCTTTGAGAACCTGATAAAAATCACCAAGCCCATCCTTGGAAAGTCTACATACATTAAATACCTATCTTCACAAAAACACATGTAAATACCTACAAAAGTTTGTATATAATTTCAAGGGTCAGAAAACCTTGAGTTCCACTCATGAACTCCAAATCCAGGAAAATAAATTTTATTTTAGAGAGAAAATTTTCCCATAGGTCACAAAACTTCTCTTCATCAACATGAGCTCAGCTTCCTCATTCTACCTGAAATTTTAGGGAAAAGACATCCTCCAGGGATATCTAGACACTCTACACAAGGCCTGCTACAAATGTCCTACAGAGCTGGGGCCCTCAGCCTCTCCTCCTCCAACACACACCACCTGGAAAAGTCCACTGAAAGGGCACTACACTGTCTTTGAAGTCTATATTCTTCTAGTTTGATTGTTATAGTGGATTTTTTCTTTTTTATTATAGAGAGATAGAGAGAGAGACAGACATAGAGACAGCTAGAGAGAGATGTATTACCCTAAGTAATGAAGTAATGTAGAGCATTAGTAATACTTAACAATATTTTGAATCATGTTGTTTTATCCTAAGGTAGCTAAACAGTTGTGATTTAACACTCACACACAGACACACCAGTATCTGCGCATCTATGGCTTTTAGCTCCAGAAGGCTGGGGATTGTACACATCACCTTTGCTTTTTAAACTCAAGCTAAGTCCTCAGATGTGACCATAGGGGATCAGATAAAGGAGCCCAGTGAGAGACAACAAGGTTATCTATTACCCTATCTGGAAAATACTTCAAGAAATAGAGCCTCACAATGTGGATTGCCGCTAATATAAAACTCTACAAATGCTGAATGAGGTAGATCAGCAACGGACTAACATCATAAGTATCTCAGAATTGATGGCTTGTTCCTTGTGAAAGAAATTTTTATTCATGATGAGCTGTGAGTTTTTAAAAATTGGGAGGTAGATATGTTACTTTTGTAATGTGATTTGGAGTCATCCAAATAAAGTCAGGGTGTTTTAAAGTAGTGTGTGAAACCACAGAAAGTGCCAGCCAGAGGTACCTAGCACCAGGCATCTTGAGCAGAAATGGACATGGGTTTGACATTTTTGACCTGTATATCTCTTGGCAGGGTCTGCTAAAACACGTGAGATAGGAAGTTAGGGTGTGGCTAAAACTGGCCGGGAGAAGAGACATGATCAGACCCCAGAACACGTGTGCAGAGCAGCCCTCAGAACCCTGCGTGTGATGTCTCATAAGAAGTCCAGCGGGCTTTCAGCAAGGTGACCTGAGTCTAATGTCAGCATGGGAAATACGACAAAGAGACAGTCGCCACTAAGAGCTCACCATCACGGCTCCTCACAGTGGCCTGCCCTATGCCTCAAGGTGCACTTTCACGTTTATTTTCCTCCCTTTATACTGGGCCCAAACTCACTCTGCAGAGCCCAGTTAAGCCCTACTATTCTACTTTTTTTCCCACCTTTAATAAATGTGAAACTTTGCCACCATTATGCTTGTTTCACTCAATTCTTTGTTCAGGAAAAAAGGATCTATAAATGACCATGAAGAAGAGATTCCAGCCCCCAGGACCCAGTAAAGTCACTTGGCTTAGCCACCCAGAAGAACAGATAAGGCCCTTTAGGTCCATTTTTTTGTTTGCATGTTTCTCTCCAAAATTCCACAGAAGGTTTCTTTTCTTCTTTCCCTGTCTCTCTCCCCTAGGCTGGGAATTCAGGAGATTTTTTTTTCTCATGGTAGCAGAATGGCTCCCGGCTTTTCCGGCCATGTGGGAGGGGAAGTGGAATGTGTGGCCTCTGGGTCTTCTTCTAGCTACAGTAGACCTACAGGCCTACCCCAAGTTTACTTACCCTTTTCTTTCTTTTTTTCCCATTCGCAGTCACTCTGCCTGTTCAAAGTAAATAGTCAAAGAGCCTGTTACTATGTTCTTTGTCCTCATGTTGCTGTTTGTTTTGCAACTCATTTGATAGGTTTTCTTGGTCTCTGCTTGCTCCAGCTTCCTCCTTTGAGCTTGTGGTCCCATCTGTGCTTTTCCCCTGGATGGCCTTTTCTTTCTCAGGGTGCTGTCTTCGTCCAAGTCCTCATCTTGTCTTGTCACATGACTGGTTGCCATCTTGTCTTATCTCCTGACTGGCAGCCATATTGGTTCTGCCACTGCCAAGTTTGTTTACCTATTATTTCTTTTTTATCAGCTGGCTTATGTACTGGCCTAGGTAATCTCACCCTTGTAGACAGGAGATAAGCCTCCAATATTAACAGCAGGTGGGCTTCTTCCCTCTTTTCTTTGTAATTGGGTTAGATTCCTTCCCTCTTAAAAAATTTAGACCTATGCCTGAGCAGAACAAAAGACTACCCAGTAGTGTTAACTCACGTGACTATGAGTGTACAAATGCAGAGCCATCCTGTTCTTTTTATTATTTTTAAAGATAAAGAATGAAAATACATTAACAAACAAACAGACATAAACAAAACAACACCCAAAGAATAGAAGCAATACAGAGTTCAGACAAGGCGGTAGGAAATTAACTGTAACTCTTACATATTGTTATCTTCAAATTGGTTACTCAGTTAAACAAATATAGGCATGTAAGATTGATCAAGCATATAAACATTAACTGTTCCTTTCAATACAGAAATAGAAGTCCGTAGTACAACTCTCTGTTATCCTGTGTATGTGTGTATATATATATATATTTTTCCCCTTCTTTCTTTTTCTCCTTTCCCTCATCCCAGTTGCTCTTTCTTTTTGAGCAGTTTCTTTACCTTTCACAATATCTGTTATACCTTTCAGATTTTATTTACTCTTTCAAGCTCCTACACTCGTGAGATAATACAGTATTTACACATGCAGGTCTGATTTATATCACTTATAAGTACAGACTCTAGTTGCATCCATTTACCTATGAAAGGCTCAGCTTATCTTTCTTTATAGCTGAGTAATATTCCATTATGTAAAAACACCACATCTTTTTTATCCATTGCTCAGTTGATGGGCATTTGGGTTGCTTCCATGATTTAGCTTTTACAAACTGAGCAGCTATAAACATGGGTGCACATATATCATTGTGATATGATATTTGTAGTTCTTCTGGAAAGATATCCAAAAGGGAAATAGCTGGATTGAATGGAACCTCTAGTCCTAGTTTACTAAGGGATTTCCAGACTGATTTCCACAAGGGGTTTACAAGTCTACATTCCCACCAACAGTGGAGAAGTGTTTCTTTTTCCCCACAGCCTCACCAGCATTTGTTATTGGTTGATTTCTTGATAATAGCTATTCTCTGGGGTGAGATGAAATCTCACTGTTGTTTGAATTTGCATTTCTTCAATGACTAATGATGTTGAGCATTTTTTCATGTATTTATTTGCTATTTGTATTTCTTCATCTAAGAAGTGTATACTCATCTCAGATGCCCATTTTTGGATTGGGTCTTTAAATTTCTGGGAGCTGACTTGTTTTTAGTTTTCTATATGTTCTAGATGGAAGTTCTTTGTCTGAGGGACAGTCAGCTAAAATTTTTTCCCAATTTGTGGGTTTTCTTTTTACCCTGTTAGTGATTTCTTTAAATGTGCCAAAACTTTTTAATAAGATGAGATCCCAGTTGTTGATTCTTTGAAGTATTTCCCATGCAGTTTGGTTTTAGTTCATGAACTCTGTACCTACCCCTAAGTCTTCGAGATTTTTAACTACTTTCTCTTCCAGTAGATTTAGTGTTTCTATTTTAATATTTAAATCTTTGATCTATTCTGATTTGAGTTTGGTGCATAGTGATAGACACGGGTCTAGATTCAGTTTTTGGCATGTGTTGAGCTAATTTTTCCAGCACCACTTATTAAAGAGGCTGTCTTTCTTCCAGTGAGGATGTTTGGCCCCTTTGTCAAATATTAGGTGGCTGAGTGTGTTTGTGGTTGTGGCTGCTTCTTCCAGTCTGTTCCATTGATCCTCAGGTCTGTTTTTTATTTTTTCTTGCCAATACCATGCTGATTTTATGACAGTGTCCTTGTAGTATAATTTCAAATCAGGGATTGTGATGCCACCTGACTTGTGTTTGTTTCCCAGGACTGCTTTTACTATTCTGGGTCTCTTCTGGTTCCAGATGAATTTTAGGAATGTTTTCTCTAGATCTGTGAGGTATGCTAATAGTATTTTAATTGAGCTTGCATTGAATCTATACAACAATTTTGGTAGGATGGCCATTTTCACAGTGTTGATTCTTCCAATCTATGAGCAAGGAATATCTTTCCATTTCTGAAATCTTCTTCAATCTCCTTTTTCAGAGTACTATAGTTTTCACTGTAAATATCTTTCACTTCTTTTGTATTTCAATTTTTTGGATGCTATGGTGAAAGGAATGGTTTCCTTAGTTTCTCTCTCAGTGCATTTGTTGTTTGCATACAGGAATGCTATTGATTTTTGAGTATTGTCTTTGTATCCAGCTATGCTACTAAATTTGTTTATTAATTCTAGGAGTCTTTTGGTGAAGTTTTTGGGGTCTGCCATGTAGAGTATCATGTCATCTGCAAATAATGATAATTTCACTTCTTCCTTCCCTATCCTTATTCCTTTTATTTCTCCTTCTTGTCTAATTGCTCTGGCTAACATTCCCAAAACTATGTTGAATAGGAGTGGTGACAGTGGGCATACTTGTCTTGTTCCTGATTATAAAGTGAAGTTTTCAGTTTTTCTCAACTTAGTATAATGTTGGCTGTTGGTTTGTCATAAATGGCTTTGATCAGATTGAGGTAAAGTCCATCTATATCTATTTTCTGTAGGGTTTTTATCATGAATGAGTGTTGGCCTTTGTCAAAATCTTTTTCTGCATCTATTGAGGTGATCGTGTGATTCTTGTCTTTGGCTCTGTTGAGATAGTGTATTACGTTAATTTATTTGCATATACTGAGCCATCTCTGCATTCCTGGGATGAATCCCACTTGGTCATGGTGTATAATCTTTTTGATGATTTGCTGAATTCTGTTTGCTAATATTTTATTGAGTAACTTTGCATCTATGTTCATTAGAGAGATTGACCTGTAGTTCTCTTTCTTGGCTAGGTCTCTCTCTGGCTTTGCTTTAAGTATAATGCTTGCCTGCAGAAATGAGTTAGGGAGAATTGCTTCCTTCTCAATTTCACTGAAGAGTTTGAGAAGAATTGGCATTAAATCTTCTCTGAATTTCTTGTAGAATTCAGCTGTGAATCCATTGGACATGGGCTTTTCTTTGTTGGTAGATTTTTAATCACATTTTCAATTTTGATAATTGATATTGAGTTATTTAGGATTTTTATTTCTTCTTGATTCAACTTTGGTAATTCTTACTTATCTAGGAATCTGTCCATTTCTTTTGTATTTCCCATCCTATGGGAGTAAAGATTTTCAAAGTACATATTGATGATCTTCTGAATTTCTATAGGATCTGTAGTGATTTCCCCCTTTTCATTCCTTATTGCATGAATTTGAGGTTTTTCTTTTCTTTTCTTTCTTTTTTTTTTTTTTTGATAAGCTAGGGGGTTATCACTTTTATTGATTCTTTCAAAGAACCAACTATTTGATTCACTAGTGCTTTGTAGTGTTTTCCTTGTCTCAATTGCATTAATTTCTGCCCCGATCTTTATAATTTCTTCCCTTCTTTGGGCTTTGGGTTTGACTTGTTCTTTTTCTAAAAGTTTCAGGTGCAGCCTTAGGCTATTTATTTGTTCTGCCATAAATTTCCCTCTGAGGACTGCTTTCAGTGCATCCCACAGATTTCAGTAAGTTGTATTTACATTTTCATTTGTTTTTAGATACTGTTTAATTTCCTCTTTTATTTCATCTGTGAGCCATTGGTTGTTCAGGAGGCTGTTATTTAACATCCATGTGTTCATGGAGTTTTTGTGGTTCCTTTTGTCATTAATTTCCAATTTCATTGCACTATGGTCAGATAGTGTGCATGGGATAATCTCAATTCCTTTGCATTTAGGTATGCATTTTCTATGGTCTAGTATGTGGTCTATTTTAGAGAAAATCCTATGTGCAGCTGAGAAGAATATGCATCCTAATGTTGTAGGTGGAGCACTCTGGAAACATCTACTAAGTCCATTTGTTCACAAGTTTTACTCAGTTCTGTTATTTCTTTGTTGATTTTTTGTCCAGTTGACCTACCTCTGTCTCAATGGGGTATTTAGGTCCCCCATTACAATAGTGTGATTAGCTATTTGGTTTTTCATGTCTATTAAGGTTTGTCTTATATAGTTGGGTGCCCCCATATTGGGTGCACACATATTCATGTTTGTTGTCTCTTCTTCTTGAAGTATTCCCCTAACAAGTATGTAGTAACCTTCTTTATCTCTTTTGATCATTCTTGGTTTGAAGTTCTTATGGTCTGGGATCAGATTAGCTACCCCTGCTTTTTTCTGGGTTCCTGTCCCATGGAGAATTGTTTTCCAACCTTTAACTTTCAGTCTATGAATTTCATTTTGAGTTAAATGTTTTTCTTCTATTCAGTATATTGTTGGATTTTGTTTCTTGATTGACTCTCCCGGTCTGTTTCTTTTGATTGGTGAATTGAGGCCATTTGCATTAATGGTTATAACTGTTACGTGTTGGCTTGTCTTTGTTATGTTATTCACTTGCTGTTGGTTTCCTGGTTTTACTCTCACTGTAATTGTTTTCTCTGCAATTAGACAAGAAGAAATAAAAGGAATAATAGGATCCTTTCTATTGTTTTTTCTTAAAATTGTGCTCATTTTTATCTTTCTAGAATATCTTTTAGTACTCTTAGTAAGCTTGGTTTGGTGATCATGAAGTTCTTCAGTTGTTCTTTGTCATGGAAGTATTTTATTTTTCCATTAAATTTGAAGGATAGTTTTGCAGGATACAACAGTCTGGGTTGGAAGTTGTTCTGTTTTAGGACCTGAAATACTTCATTCCAAGTCCTTCTTAATCTGATGGTTCATGTTGAAAAATCTGCCATGATTCTGATGGACTTTCCTTTATAGGTGATCTGTTTCTTTCCTCTAACAGCTTTTAATATTCTATCCTTTTGCTGGATTTCTGGGATCTGGATTATTATATATCTGGGTGTAGTTTATACTGGTTATGGTCTGTTGGAGTTCTTTATGCCTCACTCACTATATAGCAGATTCTTTTTCCATACATGGGAAATTTTCTGCTATTACTTCTGCAAATAGTCTTCTTATGTCATTTGTGTTGACTCCTGCTGGTTCGTTGATGCCTATCAGTCTTACATTGTTTCTCTTTGCATCATCTTGCAGCTGTCGAATTTTTATTTGCTGCTTCCTTGTAATTTTTAAGAAATCTTTCTTTTCATGATCATTAGCTGCAATGCTCTCTTCAAGATCTAAAAGTCTATCTTTGGCTTCATTCAAGTGGTTTTGCCACCTTTCGATGGAAGTTTTGATTTCCTGAATGTCCTATGAATCTGTTTCATGCATTCTATTTCTTTCGTATATTGTTCATTTAATGTTTCCCTTATTTTTCTATGCTCATCTATTTTTCCTTATATGTCATCTTAAGAGGTACTGAGCAATTCTTTCATTATTGTTGTCATTTCATTTTTTACCTGAGAGATTGTTTCTGATCTGATTTCTTCTATGGCCTGATGGAGTTGTGTCTTTACTTCAATTGTGATCATTTCAGAGATTTCAGATGTGTAACTTCTGAGTCCTCCTATGTTGATGTCTCCTGGACTTGTTCTGGTTGAGGTGGAGTTCTGAGATTGCATTTTGGTCCTTCAACTTGTCATGGAATGCACAGCTTAGATGAGTACCCCAATGGCAATGAAGCTGGCCTTCAGGACCAGGGTCCCCAGGTGGTTGACTGAGGACACGTGGGCCTCAGGCTGACCCACAATGTCAGCAGAATATGTGGTGCCAGATAGGGGGCCTCAGGCAGCTGACGGGGCATACCTGCCTCTTCAGGGCCTTAAGCACAACCAACAATGTTAGCAGGACTTGGAACACCTGTCTGAGTTCCCCGGGCAGATGACCAAGGGCTCCCAGGGCTTCTGGGGATTGAGGCATGATCCACAATGTCTGTGGAGTGCAGGGCACCAGTCCGAGCTCCCCTAGCATCTGGGTAATGGTGCCTTGAACTCAGGTGCAACTCACAATGTTCACAGAGCACAGGCTGTCAGTCCAAGTTCCCTGGGCTGCTGTCTGATGGTGACCCAGGCTAATGTACACCCTGCAATAACCATGGGGCATGGGATGCCAATCCAAGTTCCCCTGGCAGCTGGGTAATGATGACCCAGACTAGCATGTGACCCACAATAATCACAGGGCACAGGCCACCAGTCTGAGTTCCCCCAGTGGCTGGGTAATGGCAGCCATCTTGTTCTTAAAACTTTTAAAGGTTTTTTTTTTTTTTAATGTTTCCATCTCTACTTCTTTAAATAAAGTGTCAGAGTCTTTGCTATGGGGTAAATGTGAGGAGCATGGTTTCTTAAATGGCTCTCCCATGCTTAAACAGAGCCATCAAGTGACTGAACAGTAGTTGATAGAATCTTGATGGGGGAAACTCCACTTTGACCTTGTGGGAGTTTTGAAGAGCTAAGTAACATCATCAAGCAGCTTTATACCCCTCTCCCTAAGGAGTTACTTGGCCTCAGTAAGGGAAATCTGCCATGTCTGCTTACTTCTGTGAAAGGTGTTCTCATCATTATAGCTCTGGGCAAAGACGTTTGTCTGGTAAATACTTGAGTCTCAGAGGGATGCTCTGTGCGCTCAAATCAGGTTTCCTCCTTCTGCATGGAATGCCGTGTTAAGGAGCTGAGACCTGGCTTTCTGTATACATATAGACCCCCAACATAAGCCTTGGGAAACCCCCTGAACCAAGCTCCACAAGTTTCCCTGATTTCACCACTAGGCAGTATTCTTGATCAGTGGAAAAACCTTGCTCCTGACAATTTAAAAAGAAAAAGCTTACGCACTTTCACAGGAAAAGCTCAGAAACTATGATATTTAGAGTGGCCCCCATAGAAGAGAGAAATATCTCTGGTGATCCTGTTTTTGGATCCCCACCTGTGTCTCATGGGAATATGGGTCTCTCACATCTGTTTATGAAGAAACTTCAGATGGCACCCAGAAACCTATGATGCAATTGCTGGACATGGCCTTTTCTGTGTTCAACAATCAGGATCTGGACAAGCATCAAAAAAGAAAAGCTAGAAGTATAGTTGTTGCAATTTGCAATACTTTAAACTCACCCAGATCATTTAAGAGAAAATCCACTGACAACTGAGGTTGCTGTTTTAAGTGCGAAGAAGTCTGCACAATGGACATGTGACTGTATGAAGCTACTTCCTGGGCCCTGCTCTGAGTGTGAAGCGCCAAATGCACCTGACTCATGGCATCAGAGGGTTGACTGTCCCTGCTCCCAGAGAGGGGCTAGGCCAGCCAAAATTCTCATTTCTTGCTCTGACCAAGGGAACCTACAATGGCGCTGGCCACAGACATTATTTTATCTCTTATGAGGAACCCTTGGTGATGCTGGATATGAGCTAATTCCATTACTTCATTTAGTTTTGACTTCCATCTCTGGGAAATGCTCCTCTAGACCTATAGCCATAGTTGAGCTTAAGCAAGCATTATTCAGCGATCCTTTACTCCTGCTGTGACCTGTCAAATGTTTAAGCATGAGTTTATAATTGTCCCACAATGACTTACTCCCTTGCTAGAAAGATATTTACTAGCAAAATCATGAGCAATTCTCAAATTCCAGAATAGACCAAAATGGATTTTCACCTGTTGGAACTATGCCAGGTCTCCCTAGCCAAATTAACCATCTTGCTGCATGGTATAATGGAACATCTGGCAAGGCAAATTCAGCTATGCAAGTAGTTATGAAACTAAAAGACCCCAGCCAATTACCTAATCAAAAGCATTGTCCTATCAAAGAAGAGACACATAAAGGCCTCCAGCCTCTTGCACAGCTTTCCCAAACACAGCCTTCTGTGGCCTTGTCTGTTCCCTTCCAGTACTCCCATTCTCCCTGCAGTAAAGCCCTTAGGAGAACATAGGATGGTACAGGACCTCTGCATCACTAAGGAGGCTATCGTCTCAATCTACCCTCTGGTAGCAGATCCATATACAATTCCCTCCCAAATTCCAGGGGACTCTAATTTGTTCTCAATCTTAGATTTAGAGATGCATTTTTCCCATTTCTCTACATTCAGACTCCCAGCTTCTGTTTTCCTTTTAGAAAAAAAATCATTTCACAATAAAAGCAGCAATGTACTCTTAATCCTGCCTCTTTGATCCCTACAGGCCCAGAAGTTAGCCATACTTGTGAACAAGTGATCTTCCAGACGCATGCAAGCAGGCAGGACAGGAACGACCTGCTCCTCCAAGATCCCGGGGAGGTATAGTTTGCTGATGGAAGTAGCTTTGTTCAAAAAGGATATCAAAAGGCAAGTTATGCAGTTGTCAGTTTACAATAGGTCATTGAAGCCAAACTTCTTGCCCCTGGGACCTCTGCTCAAAAGGCACAGTGAAAAATAGCTCTCACTTGGGCACTGATACTGGGAAAAGGCAAAAAGTTAAATACCTGCACAGACTCCAAATATGTCTTTCTGGTGCTACATGCCCATGAAAGAAAGGGGCTTACTAATACCCCATAATTTATGAAGCATAAGCAGAAGGCAGGGTCTGCAGGCTCTTCCAGCCTAAAGAAGCTATAGAAGACAGGACCTCCACTCTCTCAGCATCCCATAAAGAACTGTGAGGATTTGTGTCTCTCAGGGGGAAAGCACAGGAAGTTAAGGCATGGAGAAAACCAACTGGGAAAGGAGATATGACCAGATCCCAGAACACAGAACAGTTCTCAGAACCCTGCATGTAGACTTCCTGTGAGAACTCAAGGAAGTTTTTGATAGGATGACTTGGGTGTGACGTCAACATGAGAAATATGAAGAAAAGACAGTCTCCATTAAGAGCTAGATATACTGCCTCCTCATGAGAGCCCACCTTACACTCTAAGATATACTTTCCTCCCTTTTTAGTTGGCCCAAATTCACTCTGCAGAACTCACTTTTCTCCTACCTTTCTGCTTTTTTCCTACCTTTAATAAATATGAAACTTTGCCACAATTTATGCTTATTTTGTTCAATTCTTTGCTCAAGACACAAAGGAGCTAGAAATCACCTCAAAGACAAGACTCTAGCACTGCAGAATCTGGTAATACATGGAACAAACATCACTTTAATTTAAACAGAAAAACTCCTGAATATTTTATGACTTGAATTTTCAACCTAGAGTAGACAAAAATAGAAGCTCTGCCTCTGTATGTGGAGGTGGAAGCCCAGTGAGTGTGACAGGACCCACTCAGCCATGGCCCAAGCAGCTTCATCCTCTGTGTGTGGGAGGCCTAAAGCCCTGCCTGGAGGTCACAGGGGCAAAGTGCTCTCAGCTCAGAAGCCACCTCTCCTGTACGCATCTAAACAGATGTTCACTTTCACATATATTTGTTACTTAAAACACAGACTCACACACACTTTTGGTGTGTTTTATAATCTCACTGAGAATTAAGGCAAAATAACTATATTTTGAAACCTATATTCAATAAAAAATTGTTCTCTGTTGGATTCTAAAATTCCACCTTGAGTTTTACATATAACTGCATGCATTACTTTAAACAAACTGAGCATATAAACATCTGATTAGTGGGTGGGAATTTGCTTTGCAAAAACTGTCATTAAGGATTCCTCTAAACAGAAACCAGAGTTAGGGATATAACTTACTGATAAGTAACTTGCCTAACTTTTGTAAGGCCCTGGACACTCCATCCCAGGTATAAAAGGGAGGAAGGAAGGGAAGTGGAAAGGAAGATAAGGAGGAAGGAAGGGATGGAAAGAGGGAAGGAGGAAGGAAGGGAGGGACTGGTCACTGTGCCCTATGTTTATAATCCATCTAATCGAGAGACTGAGGCAGAAGGATCACAAATTTGAGGTCATGGCATCTTAGCAAGGCCCTGACTCACAATAAGGAATAAATAAATAAAAAGGACTGGGACGTACACTGGTGTTAGAGTGCTTGCCTAGCACGTGTGAGGCCCTGTGTTCAGTCCCCAGTATGGAGGAAGAGGAGTAGGAAGAATGACCTTCTCTAACATCACTTAAAAATACATTACAGAATATAATATATAGTACATAGATAATGTGTTAGGAGAGTATACTATCTACCTATTATTTAGTTATAATATTTTTTTTAATGCTTTGCTAGCATAATTATGAAAACAGCAAAAGAACAACAAAAATCCTCCAAAGAGTCATGCCACATAATCTGTAAAAATGAATAGCTGTTTAAAGTATTAATAAGAAGAAATATTGTTGCAAATTCTGTAAAAATATAAATGCTATTATTTTCTGGAAATATGGCTTAACTATTACTAATTTCATTTTAGTGGCATGTTGCAAGTTTTACTTTTTAACAGTAACGGTTGTAAAATAATTAGGAGTTAAAATACATGTGATGTTTTTCCCATATGGTGCCATTCTCAACTCCACCGTAGCTATTCTCTCCACATTTCTCAATACTACAGAAATGTTCCTGCATCAATTATCAATACCATGTCAGCCCCTGTCAAGATTCTATACCAGTGAGCTCAGCCCTGCTCCCTCTTGGCGGAGCTCCAGGAATGGATGGCTATGGAATAGGTGTAGTAAGGTGCCCTCCGAGCTTTTACAGACCAATGAGAAGATGGGATTGCAGATAATGGGCTATCTTATTTCTCCAATGCTTCAGGTTAAACACTCCCCATTAAAAAGATGCCATGATTAGGAAATTCAAACAAAGGAAACTGTTTGACATAATTTATAACTATTGTGCAATATTTTAAGGTATCATATAATTCACCTTAAAGTTTTATTACTCATGGTGAGACATGCTAAGGACTGCTATCGCTGAAAATTGGGATAAAACACCAGGTGTGTGAGGGGTGAGAACTTACCAGTGAAGAAACAGAGCCAAAA
Organism: Dinomys branickii; assembly: GCA_004027595.1. Taxonomy (NCBI): domain Eukaryota; kingdom Metazoa; phylum Chordata; class Mammalia; order Rodentia; family Dinomyidae; genus Dinomys; species Dinomys branickii. The sequence goes on from PVLD010002505.1 coordinate 157,759, forward strand.
AATCTTCGTTAGCCGTCACTTCCACCTTGTAATGAGTTTCTGGGCCAGCAGAGGTGAAATTGCATGCCAAAACTCACAATAAATTATTCTGCATTTGAGCACAGACTAGCCACATCATCATATAGTTCTAGGTTTAGAAGACTGAGCTTAATCGAATGCATTACAGAACAAAAGCTTGGCCACTTTCCTAATGCAACTGACTGTGCCTGATGACTGATTGAGTGTAGATGAAGGCTCAGTAATATGGAACAATGATCAAAGACCATAGATCAATAGCCAGGCATGCAGTGCTGTCACGGTGCTGTCAATCAGTAAACATAGCCTTTTAAGAGACTCTACAAGTAACACACTAATTTAAGAGCTGGTCTATAGAATTACTGCTCCACAGAGAAATCTATGACAAAGTATCAGAAATTTAATGTCTCTCCTCTCAATATCACTCAGCTCTGAAATAAGCTAGCTAGGACTTCTCAATGTTTAAAAAGATGGCTAACTTGTTTGTTAAAATGCTTTAGAAATAGCAGATTTTACAGAAACCATTTCAATGTTAGCTCCTACATGTATCAAAATCTCTATTGCCCTCTCAATCTATATCTCCCAATAATATCATAATAAGATATAAGTATGCTTAATGATCCCCAACTGCATTATGTACTTTTTTTATCACTGACGCATAATATCCAACACCCACAAATGAAGGAAGGAAGGGCTTAATTTAGCTCATGACTTCAGGGTGCTCAGGACATGGTCAGCAGGCTCCAAGACAGAAACTTCACAGAGGAGGAGAACGGTGGACCCAAACTGCTTACCTCATGGTGGCTGAGAAACAGGACAAGAAAACAATGCCAAGGAGGAATGGCAAGGGATTATACACAGTACCCAAAGTCAAACTTTCATGACCCACCTAGATACACCCAGAAATGTGCTTCACTACTCTGCTAGGCATTTCTTAATCTAATGAAGTTGACATATCAAGATAAAAGTCACACCAAGAGACACAAATTTTAAAGAAAGTCTGACCAATAGTGTGGGGGCAGAGAAATGTAATTTTCTCTTACAATCTCTGCTTCAGATTCTTAATTAATATAAGCAAGGGTTGGAATTTGTATTTATAACTCATTATTAATAAATAACATTTTCTGAGATGTTTTCTGAGTCAAAGTGCCATACTTACAAGTGAACAAAGTCACTGAAATCCATTCACTCATTCATCCACTCGTCTGAGATTAAGTCAACAAGTGTTGACTAAGCTGAGACATGTACTCAGTTTAAAGTAATATGTTTTGCCTTAAGCCCAGAGCAGGTCAGGGCAGGGGATGATTAAACACTAATTACTCAGAAGAAAGAAAAGAGTAGGATAAATGCAAAGACAGAAATAGGCACTGGGAATTGTGACTCTCATACAAAGGCTACTTCAGCAAAATAGGGAGGCCCTTTTCTTGGGGAATTAGGCCTCATCTTCCTCAGAGGAGAGTAAATATCATTTCACGTGAAGACAGAAGGGGACTGAACTAAGGACTAAGCCTGAACAAAGCAAGACAGGCGAGAGGAGAAATATAGCCGTTCTGTGTCATGAGAAGTGAAAGAATTGCCAAGCAAGGGGTAGAACAGACGGGTGGAGAGGTAGGTGGCCACAGCAGGGACGTTACCACACAGCTATGAAGGGGGCGGGCTCTGTCCCATAAGCAACGGGGAGCAAGGGAAGAGGAGTGGAATGGTAAGGTATGTTCTTTAAGACATCCTTTTGGTAACTATATGAAAATTCGGTCTGATCAGAATTGATCAATCTTGTTTATATTTGTTTACCTGAGTAACCAATTTGAAGACATCAATATGTAGTACAACAACCATTGTTGATTTCCTGTCACCTTGTCTGACTTTCTGTATTGCTTGTACTGTTTTTGTGTTATTTTGTAAATGTATGTGTGCTTGTTAATATGTTTTCATTCTTTTATCCTTAAAATTTAAAAAAAGAATTAATGCTCCTAGTGGAAGGTAGTTTAGATGCAAGTGGTGAGGATATAAATGGAAGCAAAAGAAGCGTTGGAAACACGATTTCCAGGAGCTGCTGCACCAAGGGAGATAAAGGTGAGGGAGAGAGACGACAAAGTGTGATTGCCCTTCTGCAGTCCTTTCCCTGCGGGAAAGACGGTGCTGCTGAGTCACACGCGGAATGAAGGGGGAGGTGGGGAGCTCATGTAGAGTGCAGACAATGACTCTAGTCCTTATTTGTGTTCGAAGGCTTGTAGGAACATAATGCTTGGCTGAGGTTTTAAATCCAGGACCTGGGATAGGAGTAAATAGAAGATAGGTTGATAGATAGGTAGTAGATAGGTAGAGAGGAACTGTTTCTCTTTGTATAATGGTCGATATCCAGTGAGTGTCTGATATCATCCACAAATAGAAGGTGAAGCATTTAAAACAATGGCTCAGGCCAGAATCTTGAGGATTGCTTGGTAATTAAGGAGTAGGAAGAGGAAAACGAAGCCCACTTTCAGGAAAGGTAAAGACTAACAAGGAAAGGGGGTCGTATCATAATCAGAAGGAAGGAGCTGATGGCAGTGCGGAGTGCACCAGTGCGGCAGAGCATTCTAACAATGGAGGCTCCAAAATACCCACTGAAATTGGCAATTAAAGGGTTTTGTTGCCGACGCAAATGAGACTGACATGAACAGTATGACGGAGTGAGCCCATGTGACAAGTGGAGAAATGAGCAAGTCAAAGTAGCGAGTGTAAATGACTTTTCCAAGGACTTGAATAAGAGTGACAAGAGGTTAGGCATTACTTGCAAGGGGGCTTGAAAAGACTGAGCAGCAAATGGGTTCAGAAACCAGGGGGTGAAGGGCAAAACTGTGAAGGTATGGAGAGCTGAGTATCTTGGGTTCTGAGAGGTGAGAGACTGTGTAAAGACTTTGAGGAAATGGGAAAGTTTGCAAGAGAAAAGGAGAGTGAACCGAGTAAGCCTTGGGCCAGTTACAACTTGCTAGATACCATGCCAATATTGTTTTATATAATACACAAAAAAGTATTTGTGCCTTCCTAGAAAAGTAGCTGCCACAAGCAAACTGAGGCCAGTCTTCAAATTTGCCATTGACCAAGGCCTATGCAAAGAATGAGAAACCCACAAAACCAGTTCCTTGTATTGATAAATATTATGCTTATATAGAGATATAAGTACATTCATTAAGGATCTATTAGACCAACTTCTAAACAATGTCCTATGACAAACAGCTGTTCAAGTCAACAGCAAAATGATTTGAAAATTACATAGAATCCTCAATTTTCATGAGCATCTGTGAGGTCTCCAGGAGGTCACCTGCTATTCAAAGGCCAAGCAGCTGGAAGGTCAGATTGCACACACCATCAGCCACATGTGCGCCTCAGAGTAACTAATCAAGGCACCAGGTGAATGTATGTTCTGTGTCTGCCCATTCCTTTCTTCCAACAGAAGGCAAGAAGGCTGATCTAATTCATCCTGAGCACAGAAGACCCTTACAGGAACACCTGGGAATTAGATCAAGCAACAAAAACCGAAAGCAACACACATGGGTGCAAGAATAAAGAGAGAATGCAAAATTGAGCAAATAATTAAAGAGGATAAGAAATTAAAAAATTAGAAATGATACAGAGCTTCACTAAACAAGATGGTAGGAATTCAAAAATGATATCATTTTTATTGTTTTTATGTTGTTTTGTTTTTGTCTTGTTGTTGTTAGTTTTTTCTCTTTAAAATAAAAAAGGGTACCACAGAAAATAAGAATAAAGAGAGAGAGAATGATGGGCAAAAGTAAGCATTGGAATCCTCCATGGCTCCCCCAGAAGCTTTTTGCCTGTTTCCCCTGCTGTGAAAGCATCTCACACTACCTGCACACCATCTTAACAAACAGTCTGCACGGTGAGACCCCTGCCAGCCAGCCAGTGCACAAAGCAAGAACATAAGGCCTTCACTGTACACCTCCTAATGAAATTAAATTAAAAATGTAAATCCAAAGCACCAGACCATAAGGCACAAGAGAAAAAAAGGTGAATTTGTAAAAATCTGAGTCAAAATGGCCTATGACAAAAAATCTAGGAGCAATAAAAGAGAAGAGGAATAAATCGGATAAAAAGTACTCACAGCTCATATTCAGAGCAATGAATTGATTTCTTTAATAGCTATAAAAGTCCTACAAATGATTCTTTAAAAGCCAAAAAACCAGTCCAGGAAGGAACACAAATTTGGACAGATTATTCACTGAAAAAGCAATATTAATAACTCTTAAATATACAAAAAATGTTTAATTTCATTTATAATATGAACACAAGGTTAAAACTATAATAAAGTATCATTTACCATATTACATAATCAAGATCAAACTATTTGAAAACAGTACAGAGTTGAAGGGAATTTCACACATTACCAGTTAGATTACAGCCTAACTTACAAGTTGACACAACATATATGAAGACAATTGCAATGTCTGTCAAAATATAAATATGCACATGGTTTGCCACTAGTTGTACTTCAAGGTATTTATATGGGATCTTTGCTGAAACATATTTGTAGGAGCCAACATTACAAACAGCCAAAATGTCCACAAATAAATAACTAGTAAGTAAATTCTAGTTTCTTCATACAATAAAATACCGTGAAGTTATTTAAAAACATAGCATCGCGTACAGACAAGGAACAATCTCCACAACACATTAAACAAACAAACGAATGAATGAATAGGTGTGAAAGGATGCAAAACATACCATAACTTCTGAAGGGCTTAACCTACTCGTAAACACACAATATATGCTCCTATATTTGAAAGTATCATAAATTATCTCAGGAAATAAACAAGAGAATGACTGCATTGGAGAAAGTAAGTAGGGGACAGGGGAAATCAGAAAATTCATTTTTTATGGTATGCCATTTTACACCTTTACAAGTGTACGGCCTGCATTTACATTACCTGTTCAAAATTAAACATTAAAGTGTTATCTCACAGTACAATATATCCCTTATGCTATAGATACATTAAGTTATCTGCTACTAGGAGGTACATTGTCAGGACAAAGGCTTTCTTTTCTTCTGTGAATTTTAAATGTTATCCATGCATCTATTTTCATTCTTCATCACCACTAGACGACAAGTATATGTGCATGGAAATTTAGAAGAATCACTTCTAATGAATGGCTTAAATGATTCAAATACAACTCATTTGAAGTTAATTCAAATAACTTTGAACCTCCTTAAATCTCTTTTCTAATATGTTAGAGTATAAGTAAATGCAGTGAACACTTTATTAGCAAACTCTAATTTTGTAATTATCACATTCATATTACATAAGAAGACATAATTATTGGAATCCTGGGATCTGTACAGTCTGACATAAAATGTGATTAATAAAAAGTTGTTGAATGAAAAATATAATAAATCAGAGTATAAAACTGATACTTCAGCTCAATGGTCATGAAGAGAGTGTAAGATCTAGATGGGGGACTCTCGATTGCAGCAAATTCTGGCCCATTTTCTTTTTTGTGTTTTTCTTAAACAAAACCCTAAATACCAAGGGGACCTGCTGCAAACCTTATACATCAACTTCTGCTCACAGCAAACCACTCCTCAATTCCCTTTTCAGGTTGTGCATCTTTACGATAGAATTTTAAAAACAGGTATTACTCTGGGCCCTAGGATACTGCTTAGTCATTAGACACGGTAATAAATACTTTTAGTCTTATTGCAGCCCTGCTGGGAAATTGTCAGACTTTTCCCATTCAGGGAAAGCCTTAAGGACAGAGCTGGGATTGGGACAGGTCATCATTCGGTAGAAAATGTTCATCTTTGTTTCCCAGTTTGGATGCTGCATAGTCTTCTCTATACCCTTGGATTCTTTCTTAACAGAAACAAGCCTCAGGGCTAGCAAAGCCCTTCTATCTGATACCGAAATTTTTCTGCTGTGTTACAGAGGAGCACTCTGCCATATGGGTCATTTTCCCTCTAACGAGGAACTCTATATGCATAGGAGTCTTCCCAAATTAATGTTTTAATAATATGCTGTGAATTTTTACATCTTAGGCTCAGGTTTTGTCGCCATGGTTGAGACAGGTTGCAAAACTCAAGAATCTTCACTGTATTACAGGGGTCACGCCCTATGATTCCCACCATGCAGATGACTAAGAGATTATTTCAGTTCTGTTTTCATAATTAAGAGGCTGATTAGAGCATTCTTCCAGGGGGCCTGTGGCAGAGCTACACACGGCTCACTGCAAGGCTGACACAGACTTACAAAAGGAAAGGGAAAGACTGCCTTGAATCTTCTTACCGATGTTGGCAGAAGGGCTGGTTGCAGTAGCTGCCATGGAAACTGATGTAACCAGAAGTTTTACTTGTGAGTAGCAGAAACACACTTTAACTACCTTACATG